>JAGKTI010041394.1:0-10255 GCA_018397915.1 Birgus latro
TTCTCACTGATTCCCGATGTTTACGGTAGTTACGGTACAAGTAAGAGTTGCCAGTTTGCCTGCTGTTTGTGAGCGTACTTGTTTCGTACGTTATGCATTAATTTTTGTGCTTTTTTTCCGTATAATGTTTTAGTTATGTGATTGCTTGTTAAATTATGTAATTTAATTTAAGTTTGTATGCTAAATTATTCACAGTGTTATGTAATGCAAGAAATCTCTGGCATGTTTTGGATGTCTCTGAGTTGGTAACTGTTGTAATCATGCTCTCTCTCTCTATCTCTATCTCTCTCTCTGGAATACACCAGAACTATGGATGTAGAAGCTTCTAGAGTAATGTAAGGCTATATAAGCCAATCATTGACCTTAAGGATCGGCTAGATGTAGCCTCCTACCGCCGCTTCCTGACCCTCGATGCCCACACCCGGTCGTACCAGCTCGGAGCCACGACCTACACCATCCTCTACGACCTGCTCCGGGCTGCCGACATGGGTGAGGCGATCAGACCCATCCTGATCATTCGTGGGGAGGAGGCACGTCTAGCCGATCTTAGAGCCTTCTACCATATGCTCCCGCCACGACTGCGGTAAAAGCTCGGCCAATAGTGGCGTGAGGCTGCCCTGAACACCTTTTCACATATATTTGGCTGGCCTAATGTCCCCCAAGAGGACGATGGCCATTAAGCCCCAAGGGAAAAAAAAAAATAGAGCAAGTTCAGTCGGTTTTCAGTTCAGTTTGAGTGTAGTGCAGTGTCAGTGAAGTTTAGTGATGTGTTGATTAAGTGTCATTGCAGTTAGAGAAGATTATCTCCGGTTTTTGGAAAAAACAGTGAAGTTGGAATGCATTAAGTGTAATTATTTGGAAAATAAAGACAGCGAACTTTATAAGCCAGTGTTAATTCTTGCCTCAGCAGATCTTATGTGCTCTATACCTATAGGCTGACCATAGGAAGAACTCACTGGGCAACGTCCTTCCTGTACTGAACTACTGCAGTTGGAGCCTGTGGCAGTGCGGAAAGGCAACATTGCACTGGTGTTAGGAACGTGGATAATTTAAGTGCTGCAGCGAGTCCAACCTTTGATATGGAAGCAGAAGGTGAACAGACCAGAGGCCAAGCTAGACAAAAAGAGGCATGTCTGGCATCAATCATGAAGCTATTACATGTACAGAATGAAGGACAGAAAGAACTTAAGGGATAATTACAGGCGAAAAATAAAGAACTCAAAGAACAGTTCCAAGCACAAAGTGTACAACTGCAAGCACAGAATGATGAACAAAAAGAGCTAGAAGAACAATTACAGGCACAGACTGAAGGACAGAAAGAACTCAAAGGACAGCTACAGGCGCAAAATGAAATCAAAAAAACAATTGCAAGCACAGAGGGAACAGCTTCAAGAGGAATTACAGGAGCAACAAAGGGAATTACAACTGAGGATGCAAGGACAGCTAGATGCTTTCACTGGGGAAATGAAGGAAGTACAGGAACAATTGAAGGAGGAGGTATACGCTGAGCTAATGCAGTAGAAGTATGAGGAAAGCAATAGTGTGAGCGAGTGCAAACAGCATGTAGACGAGCAGCTGAAGACAATTAGTGAGGAAATTGTAACGGAGTGCAGACAGCATGTAGATGACCAGAAGAAGCTTGTAGATGACCAGTTCAAGCATGTAGACGGCCATTTGAAGATAATTTGTGAAAGAATTGAGGCTGTAGAGAAATACTGCACTGCTGAGCCTTAGGTTAGTGTACAGGGAGTATATGAAAAGAATGGACAGTGTATGGTGAATCTCGACATATCCCAAGCATCTAAGGTAGCATTACAAGATTGAATAATCTGAATGTAGGAGATTTAATTCCTGGACTTAATTATGATGCTCCAGATTTTAGGCACCAAATCATTGAAGTGGATGGCTATAATGGGGGTACAATAATAAAAAAAAATCTGGAATTTGATGGTAGAGTATCTTGGGAAGCTTACCGTGCACAATTTGGGTTACTTGATGATCAAAATGGTTGGGATGAGAGGCAGAGGGCTGTGCAGCTTGCTACTAGCCTTAAGGGTGCCGCAGTGGAAATTCTGGGCCAGATGTCAATGATGGAGAGGAACAGTTACCAGTCCCTAGTAGAAGTGCTGGGGCACAGATATGGAACCATGCATCAGACTGAGGTTTACAGAGTAAGATTCCGGAGCCATGTACGGGCTCGAGGAGAATCCCTACAGCAGCTTGCTCATGACCTGGAGAGTATGGCACACAAGGTGTACCCTGGAGCAGCACCTAACCTGTTGGCTATTCTTCTGAGGGACCAGTTCACTGATGCTCTTGATAGTGCAGAGTTGAAAGTGTAAGTGAAGCAGGCACAACCAAGAAGCATGCAAGAAGCACTAGCCAGAGCTTTAGAATTCAAGTCCTACGTTAGGTCCAGTACATCCACTATTCAGGCAGGTCGTAGTGCAGGATTCAAGACGAGAAAGAGGCAGGAACATGAAGCAGAAAAATTTCTGGGAAGTTGCTGGTACTGTGAAAAGCCAAGACACAGACAAGAGGACTGCTACAAGTGGAAGAGGGAACAGGAGAAGACCAGAGGAGGTTGCTGGTTCTGTGGGAAGCCAGGCCACAAGAAGGAGGATTGTCACAAACGGAAGAAGGAACAAGAACAAAGCAGTACAAGAAAACCAACGATTGCAACAAATGGGTGTTGGACATGTTGTGAAGGGGGACACTTCAGCTATGCGTGTCCAAATGAGAAGGTTGAGGATAAATTTGTGAAGGCTGGTGACGAGAGGCAACAACCAGCCAGTTTTTCCCAAGAAGCCCCACCAATGAGGATATGCAGGAGAACTTTGATGAACAGTGTGCGAGAGGACGGAAGAACAGACGGCAAACAGTGTAGTAGGAAAGGGAATTTTGGCAAGAGATGCCGCCTTACTGTTGTGACAGAAGCCAGCGTCAGATGAAAAAGACCTGAAGAGAATGCAGATGGAGGTCGCAGATTTACAAGCACTGCTGGAGTGGCTGCAGCAGAGTACAGTGCGACCATCTTAGGAAGAAGTTTCCAGGTTAAACCCTATGACCAATAGCTACTGGAGTCAGTGAGACCTTCTTTGTTTGACCAACGGACTACTGGAGTGTCAGTGGGAGACACCCGATGGCCTCAGCAAGTATTGGCAACTGGTGGTTCCAAAGAAGATGAGGTCCGAGTTCTTGAATGAGTCCCATAACCGGATCACTAGTGGGCATCTGGGTGTGAAGAAAACTCCAAGTTGGTTGCAAGAGAGGTTCTACTGGACTGGCATGTATCAAAATGTTGAAGAGAGGTGTCCCGCTTGTGATGTACGTAATGCCAAGAAGGGACCCAAGAAACGTGGTTGCACCCTTCTTCAGCTGTACGAAGTGGGTGCAGCGATGGAAAGAGTCACAGTGGACATCACTGGACCTGTGCCACTCACTGAAAGAGGAAACCATTATACAGTATATGTGTCGCCATGGACTACTTCACAAAGTGGCCAGATGCCTATGCCATCCCTGATCAAGAGGCCGTGACTGTTGCTCAGGTGTTGGTTGACCAGTTTTTCTGTTGTTCTGGAGTGCCACAAGAGCTAAATTCAGACCAGGGTAGAAACTTCGAGTCTGCTGTGTTCTGTGAGTGCCGCAAGATATTGGGGATCAAGAAGACCAGGATTTGATGGAGAAATTCAACTGGAAACTAGGACAAGAACTGCGTAGAGAGACAGACAGAATGGGACCAGAAATTACCTGTGTTGTTGATGGCATATTAGTCTGCATCCCATGAGTCTACTGGCTACACCCCTGCAAAACTGATGTTGGGCAACGAGTTACACTTATCCATTGACTTGTTAATGGGAAGACCACCTGGTGAAGAGCTGCCTACAGACACTCCAGCTATGTGAAACATCTTCAGGAAAGGCTGGCTGACATACATCATCAAGTGAGAGGAGCCCTTAAGTTTTCAGGAGAGGTGATGAAATGCAAGGATGATGCCAAGGCACATGAGGTGAGCTTCAAGGATGGTGATCAAGTTTTATTATACAATCCTCAGCGAAAGAAAGGGCAGTCACTGAAGTTGCAGAGCCCATGGGACAGGGACAGGCCTTACACTGTGTTGGACCGCTTATCAGACGTAACGTATCGGATTTGGGAAGGCAGCAAGTCTCGCCCATAGGTGGTACATGTGAACCGTTTGTGGCAGTACCATGGGCCAGGACAGTACACCTGGGACGTCTCCAAGGAATCGTGCTCTCCTGCTGCCGAGGATGTTGAGGAGGACCAAGGAGCTGAAGTAGTAGTAGTAGTAGTTGTTGTTCCCTAGGCAGTCTGGCCAAACAGCCCTGAGTCCCTAAGGAAGGTCTTGGTTGAGACCGGGCTTTCCCACAGAGCTCTCAAGGAGTGTATGTTGTGTTGTTGGCGTAGGTGATTGTGTGCAATGCAGTCTTCCATGATGTGCTTAATAGTATGGGGAGCTGTGTTACATCCTGAACAGGCGTCAGTGATGCAGTCATCCAGCCTCTTCTGATAACTTAAAAGGGCTGGATAATGCCCACATCTCAGCCTGGCCAGGTGGACCCTGTCCTCATGAGGCAGATAGCATTCAGAAGGATGGATATCAGGAGGCCGTGCATGCAGCTGTGTGTTGTCTTTAAGTGACTGAATGGAGGGGCGAGTGATTTGAGTATGAATATGCTTCTGGAAGCTGGTCTGAGGTGGGCAGGGGGGAAAAGGTGATAGTATTTGTGTATGATATTGTGTGCTGGGTGTTGGGGGAGGGGGGGTTGTGGTGGTTTGGCTTCCAAGCTGTCCTCCTTTTCTCCTCGACAGCCTGGGGGGGTAGACCCCCCCGGCGAAGACGCCACCGCTCCAGGTCTAGGAGCTGAAGTGCAAGAGGATGGTGACAGTTTCCCAAGAGAAGAAGTGAATCAGGGAGTGGACCAAGATCTTCCTGGAGGAGTGGACTGTGTGGAGGAGGAAGGACGTCGTCGGAAGCGACATAGAAGAAGACCTGATAAGTTGAAGGATTATTTTGTGTAGAGTTAGATATTTCATTACAATGAAGGTTTATATTTGTATATATTGTGTAGTTTGTCAGGATGACAAAGAATTATGGAGGGGGTAGTGTTAATAAGCGGGATTTGGTAGTTAGGTAGTCTCGAAGTTTCTCACTGATTCCCGATGTTTACGGTAATTCCGGTACAAGTCAGAGTTGCCAGTTTGCCTGCTGTTTGTGAGCGTAGTTGTTTCGTAAGTTATGCATTAATTTTTGTACTCTTTTTTTGTATAATGTTTTAGTTGTGAATGTTAAATTATGTAATTTAATTTAATTTTATATGCTAAATAATATACAGTGTTATGCAATGTAAGAAAACTCTGGCATGTTTTGGATGTCTCCGAGTTGGTAGCTGTTGTAATCGTGCTCTCTCTCTCTCTGGAATACACCAGAACTGTGGAGAAATGTAGAAGCTTCTAGAGTAAAGTAAGGCAATACAGTGTAAGGATGGGGAAGAGACTAAAACAAATTCAGTCGGTTTTCAGTTCAGTTTGAGTGTAGTGCAGTGTCAGTGGAGTTTAGTGAAGTGTTGTTGGCAAACATTAACCCTTCCGTGGCCAATGCGGTGGAATTTTTTGTGCACCCCAGGCCAACGCGGGGGCCATTTTTTGAAGTTTCGAAAATCTTTTTTTTTTTTCTTGCCATATTGAAGGGAAAGATCACGCGCACCTAACAGTGCAAATCCAAGCTTCCTACACCCATTCTGTGGCTTGCAATGGAGCGCGAAAGTTGCAGAAATATCGGCAACAGATATCGCCGTTGATACGTATGCCCCAGTGCAACTTCGCAGGTGTTGTTTGTTTTTTCCCCGTCCAAAAAAAAAAAAAAATCAATCTGAATGATGCTGAAATGATGCGGATATATGAGATATGATATCGAATGATTTCAGTATATAATATGTTAGGAATGGCTGGAAAAAAAAATATATATATTATGAATATTTTTTTTCACCTTTTTTGATATAAAATATGTTTATTGTAGTTTCGAGTTATTTTTTATGTTATTGTTGTACCCATGCTTGGAAAAGGGAGTGAAAAGGTTGAATTTTCAGTCCTAAATGAGAAAACTGCATGTCCTCCTAGGCTAGGCTCTTCCACAGGAGATGAAAGTGGAGGGTCAGATCCGATTAGCAATACGGAAGTTGAGTCGCAACTTCCAGCTCCCACACGACATGCATGACTAAAACTATAATCTTAATGCAGTTTCAAAACAATGAATAAGTCTAATTATTACGAATACAGAGACAAAGCAGAAATAAATACGTTTACTGGCGAGGGAAAACGTATTTTTTTCCATGAAAATACGTTCACCTTTCTCTATCATTTTACCTTGTTACACTCGCAATATATGTTGCTGTCTTGTAAACTGGGTGGTTGTGTGTGTTTTGCAAGGGAGGAAAAAGATTATATTTTCTGTCTGGGTCGAAATAATGGGTGTAACAATGTTTTTTTAGGCATGACCACGAGCGAAAAAATCATACATCCACTCCTGATGGCAGCAGGTGGTGAACTGAGTCTGAGAATGAGAGAGGATACGTGAGAATGTGAAGGTCAGTCTCATGTCCCAGATGTTCGTTCACTTCCAGAAAGTTTCCACAGTTTTCCACAAGTAGCACTGCATCGATTGATCCAAACCATTACAACAAACCTGAGCAAATAGGTGACGATACCAAGACAAAAATGTATTTTTCACTTATTATCATGTTTTTTTTCGTTTGTGCCTGTAAGAGTTCATAATGATAAACAGGTGGTTGTGTGTGTTTTGCAAAAGAGGACAAAGATGATATTTTCTGCCTGGGTCGAGATAATGGGTGTAGTTGTGCTTGTTCAGGCGTGGCTGGGAGTGAAAAAATCGAAAATCCACTCATCACAGCAGCAGGCTCTGAACTGCTTGATGGAGTGTATGGGAGTGTAGTGTAGGTCAGTCTGAAGACATTCAGAACATTCATTCACTTCCCAAAATTTTTCGCTGTTTTTTATAGGCCGCGCTCAAATGATGCCACCGGCCACTGATTGGCCAAGCGTCATTCAACGCCACTGGCCAAGGAGGGGTTAAGTGTAACTGCAGTTAGAGAAAATTATCTTGGTACTTGTGAAATCAGTGAAGTGAAATTGGAGAGCATTAAGTGTAATTATTTGGAAAATAAAGACAGCGAACTTTAGAAGCCAGTGTTCATTCTTGCCTAAGCGGATCTTGCGTGCTGTACACCTAAAGGCAGACCATAGGAAAAACAACTCACTGGGCAACGTCCTTCCTGTACTGAACTACTGCTGTTGAAGCTTGTGGCAGTGTGAGACTTAATCCCATAAGGGGTGGCCACAAATAAATTGTCTCCATGTCGCCCCGTCCCCAGCCATTTCACTGCCCTGCTCCCAGCTCACATCTCCCTCTCTCATATGCCTCTTCACTCCATCCCTCCATTTCATCATTGGCCTACCCCTCCCTCTCCCGCTCTCCACCTCACTTACATACACTCTCCTCGTCAGTCTCCCACTCTCCATCCTCTCCACATGGCCAAACCACCTCAATGTGTTTCTCCTAACGATTCTTATCACATCCACATCCACACCCCAATGCTCCTTTACTTCTTCATTTGTCAGTCTGCCTCTCCATGTGACTCCACATGCTCCTCTCAAATAACTCATTATTAATTGCGGAACTTAAATACAACAGTCAGTAACTCTGACAATTATTAAAGGTTTCCTCTAATCCTAATATTATGCAGCCGTGCAAGAGCGAAAAATACAGAATTCATCGTTGTGAAGGTGAGGCAGTCTTCAGCTATGGAAACTTTAAGAGTTTGCCCTGTCTAACGGCAGACAGCAGCATCCTTTTCAGGAAAAGAAATTCATGCTATCGCCATATGATTTAACATGGGGAATTTCTTCGCTGGACTATTTAATAAATTATACTTTGGTTAACGACAGAGGAAAGTACTCATTACAGGAGAAATTATCACCCGGAAAAAAAAATGTAATATTTATTCAGGTTAACACCAGATGATTATGTCACAAGCAGGGAAACCCATGCCTGTCCAAGATTAAAAAAACTCCATTATCAGTGTATGGTCTAAAGTATGAGTTTTTGCCCTAACACCAGACTAGTTCGGCAAACCTCTTATTTTTTTGCTCGTTTAATGGATATCCTTCGTGGAAAAATGAGTCAGAAATAACTTTCATAAGCCATATGCTTTTGCTTTTTCCTAAAACACCTCCATTCTTCTCACATCAATATCCGACCTTTAGAAATTCTTACTTAAAATACCACTCCATCATAAATGAAAGCAAGTTCCAGAGGGAGACAGGAAAAATAAACGTATAGAGATGTGTGTGTGTGTGTGTGTTGTCATGAATTTTCTCTATCGTAACATCATGTTAAGTAAATCGTGACATCGAGTGATTTTGCGGGAGGAACGAATTATTATGAAATGTACGATGTTCGCTTATTCTCTCAAACCGTCCGCTTGCGTGCTTGTGTTCGCTCAAGTTGTCAAAACTTTCGTCATTCTACCGCGAGTAATTGTTTTTATGTGCGGGCGGTACGTTCCTCTGAGCGATAATTTTTGAATTGTCGGTTCCGCTCTGAGCCGTTCTACGCCGGCCGCGCCCTCTTCTCACGCTCGTTGCGCTATGTATTCAAATCGGAGCTCAGTCTGTCTGTAGACACGGCGCGCCGCGGTACGCCTCTTAAGGCTTGAGTGATTTCTTAGCGATTTCAGACCTCAGCTTGTGTTGGCATGTGTCCTGCAGCTCCCACCCCCTTGGTGATCGTCGCAGCAGCTTGGTTTCATCCATACCGATTAGTATTTTCTTGTTTTCCTAGGCTTAAGCTTTTGAGATATTTAGCTGTTTGTCTGAGTGAGTGAGTGCATTTCCCTTCCTTTGATTTGAATTGGAGTCATGTAACGTAAATTTATTTGCTTGTATTTAATAAATTTACAGTTCGTTTTCTTGAGCTTTGTTAAATGTAACAGTCGTGTTTAATTTTCCCACTTATTTAATACAGTTTTGCTACTCCATGTTAGCACAACTCTTTGTATTAAATCACGACTGGTACTTAGGCCAGCTTTTGGCATTAATCCTTAAATCCGTTGTGCTAGCTAGGAGTTTGGCTCAGCCAAGATCCTTTTTATCTTTATTATTATCATTTTTTATTGTTAAGGGGAGAAAGTAACTTTCTCAGGGGCCAACGGTACAATATTACAGCCTACTTGAGCGTCTAGTCTCTGCTGTGTACCGTTGAGAAAGTCTATAAATTCTCGACTCTAGAGAATTGGCGAAGTGAGCCAGCATAAAGTGAAATCGCTGCTTGATTTCACGAGTCTATTCTCTCTTAGTAAATGGCTCGATAGTCATTCTTGCACACATAGCTATACATTGTATACTCGAACTATACAATATCATTATCATTTGTGAAATACCAAAAATTTCCCCTGACATCTGGCGACCTCGCCAGGATGAAAACATAAATTTCCCCTGACATCTGGCGACCTCATTCCAGGATAAGCTCCTAGCTTGGAATTATTATTACCGAATCACTCACTCATACTTATCAGTCTCAGTTGTCACTCAGTCTCAAACTAAGCACGATGGAATCCAGTGCATTCGTGCAAGAAGCTAAGGATATGGGGCTTACTAACCCCCAGGAAATTCGAGATTATGTCCTATCGCGCTTCAGTTACGAGCAGCAATGAGAAAATGCCGCCCGTGAAGAGCGGAAAATTCAGCGCGAGCAGGAGAAAGAACTACGAGAGCATGAGAAAGAACTACGTGAGTACGAGGAACGAGAGCGAGCGCCAAGCACGTGAACATGAGCGTGCTGAGCACGAGGCACGTGAAGAACATGAGCGCGAGGAACGAGAGAGAGAACGTGAACACGAGTTGGAAGTCCTAAAGCTAAAGCGAGACTCCATGGCTTCAGGCACACCGGGTGCAGCTAATCCAAGCTCCACTACTGCTCTCTCAGCACCTTTTCTAGCAACTCCACATCTCAAGCTTCCCTCTTACAAGGAAGGCGAGTGAATCGAGCCATTTATAGCCCGTTTCGAAGACATGGCAAACCTGTATGATCTGGATGAGGCAGCTAAGCGGCTTCAGTTCCTTAGCCTGTTTGAGGGCCCTGCCCTCGACATTCTCCACAGAATTCGCGGAGATAATCTCACGTATGAGATGATGAAGACCGCACTCATCAAAGCGTAAG
>JAGKTI010041395.1:0-10255 GCA_018397915.1 Birgus latro
CCTTCCCAGCGGGGTTTCTATATAGCCTTGGTGTATCTCAGATCATATTATTTAATACAAATCAATATGGTTCAATCAGTACCAATTTGTCTTCAGTGGAATTGAAAAGGTGCCATGGCAAATTTTGAGGAACTGCAGTTATTACTTTCTGCTCTCAGCCCACTCTGTGCCTGTCTCCAGGAGGTAATGGCGGGGGATAGACAGTTTCCTTCTATCAGGAGGCATGCGGTCTTCCATTCATCCCCTCCTGGCGGTCACAGTGGTGGATTTGCCATTTTGTGTCATTCTGATGTCCCCTTTATTTCCATTGCGATACAGTCTTCCCTTCAAGTTCTAGTGGTACAGATGTACGTTGGAAGGTATTATACCATTTGTTGTTTGTACCTTCCACCTTCTGCTCCTGTTATGCATGCTGATCTGGAGACCCTTATCAGTCAACTTTCACATCGTTTTCTACTCCTTGGTGACTTTAATGGCTGCCATCCTTTGTGGGGTGACTTACTTTCAAACCCCTGGAGTGATCTTCTTGCCTCTTTGATTGGTGATTTAAATTTGGTTGTCGTAAACGATGGGAGGCTGACACATTTTCATGTTCAGACTGGCAGCAATTCTCTCATTGACTTCACCATCTCCTCCTCTGACTGTGCCCTCCATTTTTCCAGGAAGGTTTTGGATGATCTGCATGGTAGTGACCATTATCCTGTGTTGGTCCAGACTACTCGCTCCGTTCATGCAGCCTGTATGCCACGCTGGTGTCTGGATAGGGCTGATTGCTCTCTCTTTGAGGAACTATGTGTGTTTGCCTACAGGGTTACTGATTTTTCAACTATTAATATTGCCGAACTTTATTTTACTAAGACTCTTTTCTCAGCGGGGGTTCATTCCATCCCACGGACTTCTGGTGTTTTTTCCTGGAGACCTGTGCCATGGTGGAATGATGACTGCTCTATAGCAAGAAAAGCTTGCAAAGCGGCTGCTCTTCGGTATTTTGCCAATCGTGATGTTCTTTTTCTTAAAATCCAGTTTCGCAGAGCACGTGCTCACTATAGATGGGTCATGAAGAATGCTCGCCGTATCTCGTGGAGGTCGTTTGTTTCTACAGTTATGTCCTCTACTCCAATGCCTATCGTGTGGAAAAAGGTGCACAAGATTTCTGGTAGGTTCTCGCCTCCCTCCCCACCGGTGTTTCAGCTTCATGGAAATCTTGTGTCTGCACCAGATGCAGTATCCTCTGCTCTTGCAAATCAGTTTTGTGTTGTCTCAAAAAAGGATCCTTCTAAGCTGTGTGCTAGCCTTCGTAGGAATCAGGAGAGACTAGGTCTTGATTTTCGCTGTCATGACGGAGAGCCTTATAATTTAGACTTCAGCCTCCGTGAGCTGTGTGCTGCCTTCTCGGAATGTGGTGACACTGCTCCTGGGCCTGACGACATACCATATGCTTCATCATCTGCTGACTGATTCTTTACAGTTTTTATCGGACCTTCATAACAGGGTTTAGAGTAAGGGTTCTATTCCTAAGAGCTGAAAATTGGATATTGTCCTCCCCATTCCCAAGCCTGGTAAGGACCATTCATGTCTCTAACAATCACCCTATTTGTTTAACATCGTGCATATCCAAACTGTTTGAAAAGATGGTCAGTGTTTGGCTTGTGTGGTTTCTGGAGAAGGGTTGCTTTCTCTCTACTTCACAGAGTGGCTTCCATTAATTACAGTGTACTTCTGACAACTTTATTCGGCTCGAGGCGTTGATCTGTGAAGCTTTTGCCTCTAAGCAACATCTTTTGGCTGTGTTTTTGACCTTGAGAAGGCTTATGACAGCCTGGCACCATGGTATCCTCTAACAACTACATGCCTTTTGTTTACGTGGTAGCCTGCCTGTGTTGCTTGGAGACTTCTTGACTGATTGTGTGTTTCGGATCCGTGTGGGTTCTACCCTCTCTGTGCCGCTGTGCCAAGAGGAAGACAGGGGACTGTCCACAGTGTTTCCCTGTTTGCAGTGGCCATCAATGGTATTCTCGACACTGTGCCTGCTGGGGTATCCTCATCCCTTTATGTAGATGACTTAGCTACATGGTTTTCTGGCTCCCCATGTCTGCTGTTGAGCAGCACAACTCGCCTTGGACAAGATTTCTGTTTTCCCCTGCTAAGACTGTGGCTATACACTTTTGTAGGATGAGAGGGGTACACCCGGACCCTGATCTCCAGCTCTGTGGCAGGAGACTCCATTGTGTGGCAGAGGCGAAATTCTTGGGCCTGATGTTTGACCGCCATTTGACTTGGGTTTCACACATGGCAAATCATAAAGCATCATGTTTGAAGGCTTTCAGTCTACTGAGGGTTCTGTCTCATATCTCTTGGGGTGCTGATCGGAGGACACTCTTGCATTTGTTTCAGGTTTTTGTAACCTCTAAAGTGTCATATGGCTGTGAGATTTACTCCCCTGCCAAAGAGTCCAGACTAAAAACTCTAGATGCTGTCTATCATGCTGGTCTTCACCTTGCAACTGGGGCTTGCGGTCATCTCCGAGTCCCAGCTTGTTGGTGGAAGCTGGTGTGCCTCCCTTAGATTTACTTTGTCAGTCTGTTGCAGCACGGTGCTGGCTCTGGATTCGTCATCTTCCAGACTTCCTTGTCTGGGAGTGTGTGATGGAACGGTCTTTTTTTTTGTATTATATTAGACACCCTCACATGCCTCGTTCATTTGGCTATGGAGTTCGGGATATCATGGAGGAGTTTGGTTTGTTGGCAGTACCTGTCAGTCCTGTTCGGATCCCGAGGGTTGCGCCGTGGATCTTGTCCAAGGTAACTTTCTGCAGGGTTTTTTTTACAGACTGGAAGGATTCTGTCGCTCCTCAGGCTCTTTTATTGTTATTTTTAGAACATTCTTCTAGTCATAGTGGTTCTGTGCCTGTGTATACTGCTGGCTCTAAATCCGCCTCTGGTGTTGGTTTTGGAGTGGTGTTTCCCAATTATAGCCGTGGAGGTACTCGTCCTTTGGCTGCCTCAGTTTTTACTGAAGAGTTGGTGTTCATGAATCATGGCAATTGTTGTACCATTTTTAGTGACTCAAGGGGCTCTTTTGGCCCTGGACTCTTTTAACTCTTCTCGTTCTATATTTTTAGCTATTTTGGAGTGGCTATTCCACGTTAAGGTGGTTTGGGCATGTGGAGAGGATGGAGAGGGAAAGACTGATGAGGAGAGTGTATGTGAGTGAGGTGGAGGAGGGGAGAGGGAGGGGGAGGCCGAGGATGAGATGGAGGATGGAGTGGAGAGGTACATGAGAGACGGGGGGGGGGGGGGGGGAGTTGGAAGAGGGGTAGTGAAATGGCGGGGGACAGAGCGACATTGAGGCGATTTGTTTGTGGCCACCCCGTGCGGGATTGAGGCGTCTGGCAATAGGTAGATAGATAGATAGCTATTCCTCATTCGTCATCGGGGGAAAAGAGTGAATTTCTGCTGGGTTCCCGCACATGTTGGTATCATGGGTAATGAAAGGGTAATGCACTAGCTAAGGCTGCAGCTTTGGGACCTGTCCATGCTCCTTGTCCTCTACCTGCTACTGATTTACGCACTCCACTGTTGATTGCTGTTCGTGCTTGTTGGCAGTTGCAATGGGATAGCGTTCCTCTCAACAAGCTAAATGAAGTCACCAAGTTCGTCTCTCAGAGGGTATGCCCTGCAATTCCTTGTAAGTTAGAGACTGTTTTGGCTTGCCTTCGCATTGGACATACCAAGCTCACACGTGAGTTCCTCATGTGTGGAGACGTGCAGCAATTCTGTGATGACTGTTTGGTTCCCCTTACTGTCAGGCATTTGTTGGTTGAGTGTCCCAGTTTGGGCGACTTACGTCGGAGGCTGTTACTGAGGCACCGAGGTCGTGTATACTGTCTCTCTTTGATGCTTGGAGGAGAGCCTGGTACCCCTGGAGACGATGTGTTTTATTCCTGAAGGAGGCTGGCCTCCTTCATCTTTTATGATTGCAATGTTTTTAAACTGATGTTTGGTTTTTAATATGGGGTTTGCTTTTTAATGTTTTTATGTTTCTAGGGCTTATATTTTTGTTTATACGGCACCATATGACCTTACTGGAGACGATGTATTGTTTTTCTGAAGGGGGCTTGCCTCCTTCACCTTTTCTATTGCACTGTTTTTACTTTGATGTCTAGTTTGTAATATGGATTTTTTTGCTTTTTGATGTTAATCTTCTTTTGCTTATATATTTTTTTCTTATACGGCGCCATATGACCTTGTTGTTGTAGTGCCATGTGTTCTATCAATCAATTAATCAATCCTGTCAAAGGCTAAGCAAGATATTCCTTACTACCTTCTAATAATCCAATATTGGGCTGAGATGCTGATTTTGCACAGTATGATTATTCTGAAGATCCTTCCATAGGTCTACTGCATCTTCAGTAACTATATTATCAGTATTCAGTGATTCTGCACTGCTGTGGGACTGAATGTGTTCTTGAGCAAAAACATGATGCTTACACTAAATATGATTAAGCCAGGACCTTACATTTGTATACGTCTTATAGCAGCCATTAACAATGCATTTTAACCTAAAGCTAGGATATAAGGCGTGGCCATACTTATAATGACGTGCAAGTCTATTGAAATGCCTAGTTTCATCACAAAAGGAACACCAAAATCGTTCTCTTTCGTTCATACTGCACTAAAGTTAGGCAAATTTTATGTGATATAGAACCCTAACATACATATGCTCTGAACATAACTTACATTATCCACATAGGAAAACCTAAGAAAACAGCGTAAGTAGCATGTGGCATAAGTGAAATATTGATGAGCTTATCATACACGTGTAATGCAGGGTGAAAGAGTGGATCAGAACACGCTTGAAACATTCCAAATGGGGGTTTCGTCATAATAATTATTTGCCTTTTAAGTTTTAAATTGCGTTCTAGAATATACATATCATTATTGAAGCATATTATGAGTATTGGTAAATACAATTATACTGAACACAATTTACCACTACTCTAGCCAAGTACTTGAAACGAAATGCACTCTCCTAGATTTTGTCCAAACCCTGACACCCTTGACATGAGCCTGGCTTCGTTCTTTGGCTTAAGCCAAACTGGCCCCGCAAAAACACTCTCGAGCCTACTGACGTATGTAAACAGACACCCTGGTCAGCTGACGACTGAAAACACCATGGCAGATAAATTAATGCGCCCTGACGACGACACCCCTACCCACCATGTTGGGGAGGTAACAACCACCCTACCTGGGGACACTGGGCAGGTGACTCAGCCTTCCGGGCCACAATGGCCCACCTCACCTCCCATATGCCCCTCCTCCCCACAACCAGACAAACCCTGAGTTAGCAGTCCGGGGACATTACTCTCAAGCCGAGACAACCATCACCAGACTTGGGGTGGGAGTTGCTCAAGAGCAGTCCCACGCAGCGGTGCAGTAACATCCACCGGATTTACTGGAGAGGGAGTGACCACCGGTTCTTCCTCGTCTGCCACCCACCTTCAGGAGTAGGACTAGCCGGTGTGATAGCGTCCATCGGATCTCTCCTGCCCGTCCTAAGACATGGAGCAGAGCCTTGGCAGCATCCGCTGGATCTGCCATAGCGGAGGCACCCGCCGGGTACTCCGCAGCTGCACCAAGCCCCCAGCAGGAGCGTGGTAGCATCCAACAGACCTACCCGGCTGAGAGAGTCTGCCGGATCTCTCCCTCCTGCCACCTCTGGGATGAGAGTCACCCAGGCAACGTCTGCCAGACTTGCCAGGACCGAGGAGCATCCGCCGGATCTCCTCCTTTGTCTCCAGCGTGGAGTTGAGGAGGCGCCTGGCAGGCCTGCCAAGCAGAAAGAGTAACCGCTGGTTCTCCCTCCTCCATGAAGCCAGAGGCTCCTGTAGAGGAGCAAGTCTCTGGCTCGACCCTACCCTCCTGTACCCAAGTGAGACACCCTTCTGCCTCCCCTGACTCCACCAGGGGTTGAGATCTCTCCCCTACAGGTATGTCGTGGCAGAGTGTGTGGAGCGGGCCTGTTGTGGGGATCCAGTCGGTCCAGCCGTCCCTGCCCCAGTCGCAGATGCTGTCGGACTCGCAGGGGTATCACAGATGCAGGCGACTCCTGATGGCCTCCTCTCCTCAACAAGACTCTAGTCCCCAATCACCGAGGGGCGCGCCACCCTTCCCGGGTCCCCCCTGGGTCCCAAGGCGCTCTCCACACCCCTACTACACCCCGAGCCAGACAAAGGGCCGCCTGCCTCCTGGCCTTGTTTGGCCTCAGTCCCGAGGGGCCGATTACTTCCGAGCCCCCTTCCCGGAAGGCCCGAGGTGAGCCTCCCACTATGCCCACCGGATGTCCCCGATGTGAGGCGGCTCCACTGTCTCCAGCCGGTCTCCCTCCTACACCGGGCCATCATCTGAACCTCCAGAGAGCTTGAGTGTCACCTTTCCTCTGATGCCCCACCTGAACTGTGACAACCAATGTCCTCTTCTATTGTAGTGCTCCCCTGCGGATCCGGTCCTTTGTGAAGTTCCCCCTTCCCAGTGGTGACCCTTGTATACCCCCTATCTGTGAGTGACATCCACCCCTATCCCCCTCATGTCCCAGTTCGCGAGTGTAACAACCTGTGACTTCCTCAGTGTCAGTGAACTCTCGTCAGTATAAAGGTTCAGTGCTCTCATATTATTACGAGGGGAATACAACCCTAAGACTACACTTTGGCCAGAGAAAGACTAAACTGTACCCATAGCCCCAGTCAGGACACTCAGTGAGCCACAGACTTTTAATTCCCAGTGTGCCTCTCTGCTATATTGCGTGTTGCCTTAATTGTATTATAAGGGATTGTGTAAGTGCCACATGGAATATTCTATATTGTATTGTGTCCGTCAGTCTGGTTAATATATGTGCAATACTGGTTTGCCTGTGTTTTTGCCCTGTTCCTTTGGTATACGTTCTAGCCCAGTCTTGAAATAAAGAACCCCAAAGTTTGTAGTGTCTTATGGTGTGAGAAGTCGCGCCACAAAGCATAGAAGAAAACCTGAGGTTTTAGCCTGTGTATTGTGGAGTGAAAGTCACGCCATAAAACACAGAGCATAACACTGGTGGCAAGCGGTGGTTCTTGGCCCAGTTTTTAAAATAGAACACCAAGGAACAATCAGGGAAAGTGTCGAGATGGCCACCAAAACGCACATACCCATACCAAGATTTGACCCTGACCAATACAATATCGACACATGTGTATGATCGAACTCTTAGTAAACATAGGCTTTGACCACGACAAGGAAAAAATAGCAGTAACTTTACCACACCTGGGCAAATTAGTCTCACACATCACTACAAAAATTGTTCCTGAATTAACATGGGCTCAATTTAGGGGCATAGTCACCCAAGCCGCCGCCCCATCACTGGGAAAGGTCGTCACCCTGTCACAACTAGACGCCATTACCTACTACGGCAACCTAGATGACACACTCATTCGGGCCAAGTGACTCATCATCGCCACTTACCCAGGGGCAGATACAGCCACCCAGGACATACACACAATCAACACCCTCATCAGGATCCTCCCCAGCAACGTCAGAGAATATCTTAGCATCCATGACCCCTCAGGTTGGTGGTGGGTTAGTGCCCTACCCCGTAAAAACAACTAACTAAAAATACGAACAAGAAGCCTCGGACCAGGACTGACCAAAAGTTGACCAAAAAGGACCGGACAAAGGACATGGTAAAGATTGCAACGTGGAATGTTAGGGGTATGGATGATGAGGTGAAAGAGAGAGAGAGATTGTACAGGTGCTTGAGAGTGTGAAAGTGGATATACTGTATGTAGAATAACTGAAACTAAATGGTGAGGTGAGAGTGTGAGAGAATGGGAGTATGGATAGGGTATATGCGCGGGAGTGGGTGAAGATGAGAGAGTGAAAGAGGGAGTGTGTATTGCTGTGAGCAACAGGTGGAAGGAGAATGTAAGAGAGTATGGATCAGTTGGGTCAAGGATTGCGTGGGTAAGAGTGAAAGTTGGACTACAAATGTGGGCAATTGTGTGCATGTATGCGCCAATGCAAGATCATGTAAGGAGAGTGAGAGAAGAGTTTTGGACAAATGTGGAAGCCTGCTTGGAAAAGTTTGAAAGGAATGAGAGAGTGTTTCTGATTGGAGATATGAATGGAAAAGTAGGGAATGAGAAGGTGGATGGAGTGGTTGGTGAGTGGGGTGTGCCTGCAGAGATGGATGAGAATGGCAGTGCTTTAGTGGACATTTGTGCTGGGAGGGGGTTGGTGGTAACTAATACCCTCTTCAAGCACAAAAGATCAATAGGTATACATGGCGAGTGTTGAGAAGAGAGGACGGTGGAATGAATGAACAGAAGACAATGATTGACTATGTGTGTGTGGATGAAAGGATGAGAAGATGTGTAATGGATGCAAGAATATATAGTGGTTGGGGGAGTGGACTTTCTGACCACCACATGGTGATGGCCAGAATCAGAATCCAAAGATGGAGGAAGAAGGGAAGGACAGGAGGAAGTATTTCTTACAAGGAGGGTAGAAAAGTTAAAAGAGGATGGAAAGAAGACCGAATATAAAAGGGAAGTGGAGGAGCGATTGGGTAAATATAGATTGGAGCAGATGGGGGATGTGGAAGGTGTGTGCAAGGTTTTCACAGAAGAAATATGTGCAGCATGTGAGGTGATGTGTGGGGTGAAGAGAAGACGAAATTGGGCTCAGGGAACAGCATGGCGCACTGAAGAGGTGAGAGAGGCTGTGGCACAAAAGAAGAAAGCATATAATGAGTGGATGAGGAACAGGGGCGTCGAAGAAGCTGAGAGACGGACGAGAGAGTTATATGTAGTGAGGAGGAGAGAGGCGAAAAGATTAGTAAGAGAGAGTAAGAAGAGAGTGGATGAGGAATTTGGAAGGAATGTGAGTGCAAATTGGAGGGAATGTAAGAAAATGTTCTGGAAGGAGATAAAGAGAGCTAGACAGGGTGCCAACGAAGTCAGTGGGGCTGTGAGAGATAAAAATGGTAGATTACTAGTGGAGAAGGGAGAAAAAGTAAACAGATGGATAGAACAATTTAATGAACTGTTGAACATAGAGAATGAAAGTAATGCAAGTATAAGTGGCTGGGGAATGGCAGGGAGAAGGAGGGTTGTGAGAAGAGAGGAAGAAATCACCAGGATGGAATGGTGGAAGCAATGAAGAAAGTTAAAATGGGGAAAGCCCCACGAATTGATGGAGTGTGTGGTGAAATACTGAAGCATGGGGGAGAGATAGTAATAGAATGGATGTGGAAGGTGTGCAGATTGGCTTGGGAGGAGGGTAGAGTCCCGGAGGATTAGAAGTCAGGTACAAAGGAAAAGGGGAAAAAGCAGTGTGTGGTAATCATAGGGGCATTTGCCATCTCGGTGTAATAGGAAAAGTATATGGTAGGATACTTATTGACTGAGTTAGGGAAATTACAGAGGATTTAGTTGGAGAAGAACAAGGAGGTTTTAGGAAGGGAAGGGGTTGTGTAGACCAGATATTCATTCTTAGATCCTTAGCGGAAAAGTTTCTAGAGAAGGGCAAGAAGTTGTATGCAGCCTTCATGGATCTGGAGAAAGCATATGACAAGGTGGATAAACAAGGTTTGTGGAAGGTATTAAGAATATATGGAGTGGATGGGAAGTTGTTGAAGGCAGTGAAGGGTATGTATGAGGGTGCTAAGGCTGCAGTGCGTGTGGATGTCAAACTGAGTGAATCTTTCCATATGAAGGTTGGATTAAAACAAGGATGTCTCATGTCTCCTTGGCTGTTCAATCTGTACATGGATGGGGTTATAAAAGAGATACAAGGTCGTCGGGCAGTGGATGTTGGAGCGGCCCTAGTGAGAGAGGGCAGTGTTTGGAAACTCCCTGTACTGTTGTTTGCAGATGATACTGTGTTGTTGAGTGAAGATGAAGGGGAGCTGCAAGGCTTGGTAGATGAGTTTGGGAGAGTGTGTAAGAAACGGAATCTACAGGTGAATGTAGGGAAGAGTAAAGTGATGGTCTTCGAGAGAAGTGAAGCCAGTGTGTGAACAGTGAGATTGGATGGGAAGGATATGGAGAATGTGAGTGAATTTAAGTACTTGGGCAGTGTGATGAGTAAGGATGGAAGTCTGGAGGGTGAAGTGCTCGAAAGGGTGCAGCAGGGAAGGAAGGTTGCTGGTTCGTTGAAAGCAGTGATAAGAAACAGGGAGGTGAGCATGGAAGTGAAAAAGTTGTTACATGACAGTATTGTGATAC
>JAGKTI010041396.1:0-10255 GCA_018397915.1 Birgus latro
GCAAACAATGGGCCTTGCAATTGACTGACATACGATGCACGTTGGTGGGTCTCAGGGGAAAAAAAAAAAAAAAAAAAGTTGTGACGTGCATCGTACGTCAGGGGAAGGAGACGGGTTAACTCATCATGTCCCGACCGATTTCCCCCCTCCGTTACCCTCCAGTCCCGAGCAATTTTGGGGAAAATTTTTTTTGGCTAAAACATTCGCTTTTGTTGAGAAACAAAGGAAAATCAACAAGAAAGTGGTTACCTGGGTCCATAAGTGGTCTATGGTAGGTAATTTTGGGAGAAACAACAAAGAACACATCTACATTTATTGATTTGGACCTAATAAACAATCACAACAGCAATATAATGGTTTTCAATGAGATATATAGGAAAAATAAGCATTGTTCCATTGCGCGAGCATAGCGAGTTTCGTCACATTGGTCGGACGTGAGTCGCTAAGTTTCTTGTTTCAGGAAACATATCATTTTTTCTACTTGCATAATACTGTTGCAATGACATTGTACCATTTTTGACTTTATGTAAATGTTTTCAGCTGTTTACATTCGCTACGATGATATTTAGTGTAATGATTGCGCATATTTGTATACTCAGTGCACTCGCTATGACTCTTCTTTCAACATACATTACATTTTTTATACTTTCATATTATTGTTTCGATGACATTATACCATTTTTCACCCAGTGTAAATGTTTTCACCTATTTACATTCCTTACGATGATATTTAGCGCAATGGTAGCGCATATTCACGTAGCAAGCACACTCGCTACCCTCGTGTTTCAATTCTCCACTTCCAATACACTTCCCCACTTACATTACACCCATATCCACTTGATACAACTATTTACATATATACATGCCTTATTTATTAAACTGAGCATTAGAATATCGCATCTTTATACACTCGCTAGGAATGTTTCGTCTTAGAATATATTTATGCACTTAAATTATAATTTTCCACTTACATTGCACCTGTTTCCACTTTATACTACTATTTACATATATTCATGCCTTATTTATTACACTGAGCATCAGAATATCGCATCTTTATACACTCGCTAGGAATGTTTCGACGTAGAATATATTTATGCACTTACATAATAGTTTTCCACTTACATTACACCTGTTTCCACTTTACACTACTATTTACATATATACATGCCTTATTTATTACACTGAGCGCCAGAATATTGCATCTTTATACACTCGCTAGAATTGTTTCGACTTAGAATCTATTTATGCACATACATAATAATTTTCCACTTACATTACATCCGTTTCCACTTTATACTACTATTTACATATTTACGGGCCTTATAATTACACTGAGCGTCTGTATGTCGCATATTTTCATGGGAATGAGCTTCATATCGCAATCACACCATATTAGAAGTGCATCAACGTGTGATATTCCCTAAAACAAGGGTGAATGCAGAGACCCACGTCACACTCAGTGCACTCATAGCAGATGTCTTTTCTCTGAGTGGTGGGTCTCACTCGGGATTTACCACACACATGACACCTGCGTTGGGGCCTAGGTCTGTTTGGCTGAGGAGGGATAGGAGTGCCAAAGTGGTGGATGGAAATTCTCAGGGGAGTTTGGGTGGTAGGGGCAGTGCGTGGGCGTTGCTGCGTTCTCTCGACCGCATACTGGGCTATAATCTCACGGCCAAGCTCCCTCACAAATCCTTCAAAGGTTTCCTGCACTCCTATTGTCATGGCGTGCAGGTGGTGGCAATTGAGGGCATTTATATCGAGCAGGTGAAATAAGAGCTTCTTGTACCACTTCATCGTGGTCCTGGCACACTCTACACTCGATATCATGGAGTCTAACTGGTCCACCTGCCGCATGTTGATGTTATAATCCAGCACACACTCAGGTTTCCAGATGCGGCGCCTGCTTTCACTGCGGTAATCCACGGACTCTGTACGGTGCATCAATGGGCGGTGAACCGTGGACAAGAGGCAGACTTCTCTGTTGTGGTTCCACACTGTTGGTAGGATGTTGTTAGCCTTGAAGAAAACCACCTCATTTTTGTCTAGTTTCCGCCCCACCTTGACCATGTGACGCCGGTTCACATTGATGGTACCACAGTGTCCCGTGTCATTCAGGTATAGATAACGAGTGAGAAGAGGGTTAGTGTACCAGTTAAGGAGGTAGAGGACGTGACCACGATGAAGGTACTCTTCTATCATAGTCTTTACCACTGCTCCAGGCCGTTCAGTATTCCGATCTTCTATTATGTCTCTGTGCACCGATGTACAAGACTGCACATAACCAGTCTTGCACATAACCAGTCCTACAGTCACACATAACAAAGATCTTAAACCCAAATGGTGCCTTTTGCTGGGTATATACTGGCGAAAAGAAATATTGCCTCTCCACAACACGAGACTCTCGTCTTTGACAAGGTCTCTGTAGGGATAAAATGAGGAACGGAATGTTTCCCGTAAGTGATCAAAAACAAACCAAATTCGCCTCATCTTTTCAGTGTCATTTACATTTGCAGGATCATCAGCATCGTAGAAGTGGAGGCGGCTGAGAATTTGCTGAAACCGATTACGGCTCATGATCCTGCCAAAGATAGGCATCTGCATGAGAGGGTTCATAGTCCAGTATGATGGAATCCTGTTTTTACGTAAAATACCCATCAAAAGTACAAGGGGAAAAAATACGAACATCTCTGCCAGGGAGACAGGGCAATCGTAAATTATGAATGCCTGCTGCTTGTGCCCAGTCGTTCACTCTCACGGAGCTGGCTGCTTGCAAAACGGTTGGTTTGTTCCACAATCTGCTCCACAAAACTCTCACCGAAGAACAGGTGGAAAAAAACCCAGCCTGGTGTAGCCACGGTGAATCCCAGGAGCAGTGCAGCCAGCATGCCCCTGCTCAGTGAATGGGTGAATGATGGGAGAAAAATCACTGCCATCTTCCCAATTCCAACTCACATTACCGTCGCCCACATCATCCCCATCATCGCCTTCGTCTGGGTGGGGAGGAGATGCTGGTGGGGGAGGTTGGGGAGGAGGGGTGTGGAGGGCTTCCCCACTCGCACTCCTCTTCCCTCGGCCTTTACCCTTTCCCTTTCCCTTACCTTTACGGCCTTGGGGAACATCAGGGGGCTGTGAGGAGTGGGGAGAATGTTCGGGAATATTGGGGAGCATAAGACGTGCTGAGGAGGGGCTCCTCCTCACCTCCCCGCTCCATCACCACACCACGTGATTCACCCCACTCCCTCACCGCCCCACGTGACACGCTTCACTTCCTCACACCACCACGTGAGCACGATGACTCACTCCCGCCACTCTCACTTTCAATTCCCGCCCCTACACTTTCAATTTCACTTCTCACTCCCTCCACGCCACTTCCGCCCTCCCCAAACAAATACCTCGCCCATACCTTAGTGAACGACGTGCTGTCCGCTCGGGGTCGTGATGAGTAAGGATCTCGCGGTCGTACTACGTGGCAACATGGCTCTCTCCTCATCCTTGTCCTCATCCTCGCTTTCCGACTCCACATCACGTAGGGGCTGTAGAGAGGTGATTGCATGATGTTTTGGTGCAGGCTGGCTCTTTCTAGCAGCACGATTAGTGACGTAGTGCCGCGTCCTCGGGGACGGGACCTCCTCATCACTGCTGCTACGTTCCTCCTCATCTGGCTGGACGTAATCCTTATCCGCCACCTCGACATCGAGGGGCGAATCACTGTCACCTGTGAAGGCGTCCAGGGCAGCTTGAATTTGTTCTTCTGAGAGACCTCTGCGCACCATGTCTGACCTGGGTCACTGCTAACAGGTGAATGAACGAGGTGTGGTTGCGTGCGGGTCATGCGGGGTAACCAAGTGTCCCCGCCTGGTGGCAGGTAGGGGAAGGTCTCCCGCGCCTACGTACCAAAAATCAAGCACGCGATTTGAAAATTGTGCAAATTATGAACCTTGCAAATTGTGCAAATTATGAACCTTGCAAGTTGTGCAACGTACTGGTACGTCAGTGGATCTAGCTGTGACAAAACATTGCGACGTACCCATATGTCGACGGGATGCCTCGGGTTAAGGTAATACATGTGTAAGGTTTGTTGCCCTGAGTTTTTATGCCCTGTTCCCTTTAGTTGCCTTAAGAAACCCAACCCGGTTTAGAAAGAGGACCTCACTCTAGGCTCCATGTCTAGGAAACAAGAAGTCGTACCCTTTCACACGCAGCATAACAGCCTCCTTAATCCATCCTGCTATATGCTCATCTGCTTTCTACTTTAAGTGCCATCCATCTTCTCGAAAATCTCTTTGTGTCCACTATCCCATTGAGGTCCATGAAACTCACCTATTTGATCCCTTCCTTCTTGAATTCTGAGTTCATCCACTGTGTGAGTTCCCCTGTCTCCTCATTTGCAGCCAGCCTAACATTTTCATAGCTCCAGCTTTCTTTTGGCCTCCTCAAAATCCCCACAGTTATGATGTTAGCCCTTTTTAACGTGGCAGCATCTGGATTGACTCTGTCGGATACGTTTATGTGAAGCTACAAAACATGGTGAATGTTTTTGGTGTATCCAATAGAGCCAGGATTCCAAGGGCTTGAATGATGATGGAATAGAAGCATGGTGAAATACAGGAGTTAGGGGTAAGGGCTGCAGACGACACGGACGCCGGTGCAGACGACACCAACACCCGCAGCCCCCCCAGGATTACTGGGGGTCCGCCACTGACACAGAACGGCTCGGGACAGGAACGGCGCACCTGTATCCCTTCCCGACGCCCCTCTTACTCCCAGCCGACGTCCCGGGAAGGTAGCAGTCGCCGGCGCCTAGTCTCCGGCCGAAATTCCACTCGCCAGGTAATGGGTGGAGTTTGCTTAGGCAACTTCACGCAACACCGCAGTATTGGCCACCGTCATACCAGGAAAGGGGGCAGAACCGGCCACAGTTCGTTCCCCAGTCGCATGCCTGCTGCAGGGCCGCGGCACGGACCACAAACCGTGTAGGTCAGGCAGACCACCAGTCGTCTGCTACCTGTAGTCGTTCCCCCCAGAGTAGCACTGGAGCACCGACCACAAGTCGTGCTGGGTATGAGGCAGGACTGGCCATCGTCCGTCCCTCTGCTACTAGTACTCCCTGCTCCACGGTACAGACCACAAGCTGTACCAGAGTAGTCTCCTGTGGGACCACGACATTGGCCACTAGCCACGTTAAGCCAGAGGCAGAGCAGGCCATAGTCCGCTCTTCTACAGGAGATTCTCACTCCCCTCACGGAGACAGGATAGAGCGAGCTGTGCCTCGCGCGAGTCCTGAGTTCCAACGGGGCAGAAGAACTGCCGTGCTGGCCACTAGCCGTACGGGGGAGGCAGAATTAGCCACAGTCCGCTCCTCACCCTCTGTTCTCAGGATGTCTCCTGATGGGGAAGTCTCTTGCCTGGCTCACCCTGTTTCCTGTAGCCGGGCAGGACACACCCCCTCTCCTGCAGAGGGAGCAGCTGGGGAGGACCCTTTCCCGGAGTCTTGGCGAGGCCTTTCCTGAGGCCTTGGTTCCCTTCATCTCAGCCAGTGTGAGCAGCAGCCGAGGCGGAGCCCCAGTAGACATAGCAGCCGGCGTTGGGCCCTGTCGACCACTCCCCCAGCCCGTGGTTCCCGTGAGACGGCCCTGATGGCAACGCCGCCCTCCAGTCAATGCCACAGTCCACCCACCCTGGGTTCCAGTACCCTGGGTCCTCAGATACCCCGAGAGCCGCCCCGAACACCAGGGTGCGACTTACCTGCTGGTGGGACCTCTCTGGGCCCATCCCTGACTTGGCGTCAGGCCCGCCTCCTGGCTCTCTTTGGACCGAGCCCCTAGCCCCGCACCTACGTGTGGGGCCTTGCAAGGGCGTGTCACTCTGTCCACCCTCCTGATAGAGGAATCAGCCTTCGGCCCACCAGTGATAGTGAAACAGACGGACTTTACCAGTGTGCACCTCTTAGACCCAGACACATGTATACAGTCATATGTGTAATGCGATTGATTCCTTACAGTGTGTTCTCATAATTAAGTGACAGATAAGCCCAGAGTATAAGATTGGACGAGCCCACTAGTGATCCTGGTTTATGGTATATCACAAACGTAGTCCCGTGCGCCCCCACTTGTGTACTGTCACACAGTCCTCCTCCCAGTGAATGAAACACCACGGTGACCAAACAGGAAAACTATATTGTATCGATTGTGCCATCCCCTTGATTATTAATTCTCTCCCTCCCCAGTGTAAAGGCGCGCCAGTGTTAGTAAAGCTACCTACACCGTGTCCTTTGGTAACGACACCCACAAAGTGATCGTGCCATCCCCTTGATTATTAATCCTTCCCCTCCCCAGTGCACAGGCACGTTAGTCACCGTGTGTCTAGCCATCTCTAAGTGTTTCTCTACAATACCACAATCCCCCCCTCTCAGCGCGCTACAGCGTGGCTGACCCCTTCCGTGATAGACCGCCAACCAGATTTGTGTCTATTGACACAGGGTTAAAGTAAGTGAACCCTTGTATCAGGCCGTCCAGTGCTATACTATATTGGGAAATTGTAACAAGTGTATTTCTGTGTCCAGAGTATAAGTGTAATAGAAGTACCATAAATACTGGGTGTATTCTACCATACTTTCCCTAAGCCGGTATAGAGACAGATTATTGTGATGCTACGTGTTTTAGGGTGTAACTTCTCGTCCCTTATACACGGAGCCTGGAACGGGGTTCTCTTTCTAGACTGGATTGGGCTCTATTAAAGCAATCCGAGGGAACAGGGAATAAAAAGGCAGGGCAACAACCTTACACGTATATTACCAACAAATTACAACTCAGACACAACATGAATACACAGTTTACAGGAAATTGGCTATAACACACAGGGATAGACAGAACCAGGGGACTTGGGGGCAGGAGAGGGCTGGGGCTGGTTGGTGTCCTGCATCAGGATGTCCTGGGTCGTCAGGACTTCCGGTGGCTGACTGGAGGCCGACCTGTGGAGTCTCGTCCGGGCGTTATCAGAGGGCCGTGCAGGAGAGGGTGGGCCCTTCCACAGGAGTACAGGGAGGGGAGAGGGGGGGGCCCCGGGCTTAGGGGCTGGGCCCGAACAGGGCCAGGAGGAGTGTTTGTCTGTGCTTACTCCGGGGGTGTCACTTGGGGCTGGAGAGGTCTCGCCCCGGGGTCCTATGGACGTCTCGACTGGTCCCAGGGCTGCAGTCTCAGTGCTGGGCCTCCATCAGGTCTGGATTGTGGCAGCTCGGTGCGACAGTCCAACAGGGGCTGGGGTCGCCGGGGGTGGAGGGAGAGGGCTAGGACTCCCGGTACCAAGGATCCTTGCCAGGCCTCCTCCAGCTGCTAGTCGAGGGCGAGGACGTCTCTGTGGGGAGAGAGGGTGAGGGCACTTTCCTGTGCCCCTTCTTTTAGCAGAGCGGCAGGGTGGCCATCTCCTAGGTGCGGCGAGGTGGCCGTCACCTTCCCTCCTTTTATGAAGTTAGAGCAACGGCGGCTAGTGGCCGACTCCTCCCCATGTGCGGCTAGGTGGCCGTCAGCCGGTGTGTGTAAACAAGGCGAGGTGGCCATCACTATCCCTCCTTTTATGGAGTTCTATCTCCTTTTATGGAGTTATAGCGAGGGCGGCTCGGAGCCGTGTCCTCCCCGTGTGTGGCTAGGTGGCCATCACCCGGTGTGAGAGATTGCCGGCTCGGAGCCGTGTCCTCCCCGTGAGTGGCTAGGTGGCCATCACCCGGTGTGAGAGATTGCGGCAAGGCAGCCGTCACTATACCTCCTTATATGGAGTTAGAGCGAGGGCGGCAGTTGGCCGTCTCCTCACCGTCTCCTCCCCCTGTGCGGCTAGGTGGCCGTCACCCAGTGTGAGTAAGTGTTGCGATGTGGTCATCACTCTACCTCCTTTTATGGAGTTATAGTGAGGGCGGCTGCTGGCCGTCTCCTCCCCGTGTGCAGCTAGGTGGCCGTCACCTGGTGTGAGCACGTGCGGCAAGGTGGCCGTCATTCTACCTCCTTTTAGGGAGTTATAGAGAGGCCAGTAGTTGGCCGTCTCCTCCCGTGTGCAACTAGGTGGCCGTCACCCGGTGTGAGTACATGCGGCAAGGTGACCGTCACTCTTCCTCCTTCTATGGAGTTATAGCGAGGGCGGCGAGGTGGCCGTCTCCTCCCCGTATGCGGCAAGGTGGCCGTCACTCGGTATGGCTGAGGGAGGGAAGCAGCAAGTGGGCGGCTAGTGACCGACTCCGGAATGCTGTCCGGGGCTGTAGGAGTAGTCCCACCCTGAACCTGGTGATGGCTGGTACGGCGGAGGTGTAATGCACTGTTACTGCTACCTGCACGGTGGCTTACCTGAGCGTGAGAGGGGCGCGCGGGAGAGGTACAGGTGTGCCCGTTTTGAGAGGAGCGCGCGCCGCTTACTTCCGCTCCCTGGGTATCTCCTCCTGGGGTCGGTGTCTGGTCCAGGTGAGGTTGAGTGGGAGCTTCGCTATTCTGTATTTTACTTATATCCTGTATTTCAATTATAATTCAGTAAAACCTTGTACTAAACCATCTCCGACCAACGTCTCCTCCCCGTGTGCAGCTAGGTGGCCGTCACCTGGTGTGAGCACGTGCGGCAAGGTGGCCGTCATTCTACCTCCTTTTAGGGAGTTATAGAGAGGCCAGTAGTTGGCCGTCTCCTCCCGTGTGCAACTAGGTGGCCGTCACCCGGTGTGAGTACATGCGGCAAGGTGACCGTCACTCTTCCTCCTTCTATGGAGTTATAGCGAGGGCGGCGAGGTGGCCGTCTCCTCCCCGTATGCGGCAAGGTGGCCGTCACTCGGTATGGCTGAGGGAGGGAAGCAGCAAGTGGGCGGCTAGTGACCGACTCCGGAATGTTGTAGTATTTGTCTCTGAGAAGATATTTGTAATACATGTGTTTAACAGTTCACTGCCTTGTTTTTGTGCCCAGTCCTTTCCTTAGAAATGGCGATCCGGTCTTGAATAAGATCCTGCTGTGAGTCTGCGTATTTGACGGGACGAGAAGTCTCCCCTCAGAAACGCGACAGGTAATAAGTTCACCTCTTGCCTACATGTACAAGGAACGAGTAGTCGGCTCTCAGATACGTGGCATAACACGTGGCCCATTGGATTGGGCTGTCTCGACATCGCTACTCCTCAGTCCTCAACCTGCCCTAGGGTGGGAAAGGAGGTCAGGATGATGATGATGATGATTATTATTAACAATAATCTATCTATCTATCTATTGCCAGACGCCATAATCCCGTAAGGGGTGGCCATTTGACTCTGAGTTATTTGTTTTACGGGGAGGGGCACTAACCCTCCACCAACCCACTTGTTAACACGTAGGGAGTACGTATGGTTTGGTTATATGGTTACCACCCAGCGTTGTAAATGGTTTCTTGGTTTACAGGAAACTATTTGGCTTGTCACTCAATGTAAAGCCACCTGAAAAGGAAAGAAAAGCAATAAGAAGTGACAGGAAAGATGGGAGAAATAGGAAGAGAGGAGGACAGGCACAGAAAGAGAATGATACAGGCTAAGGAAGAAGTAGGCAGCACTACATCAAGTGAGTGGATGATGGTCACCACCACCTACCACAATTAACAATAATAATAATAATAATAATTATTATTATTATTATTATCTTAAGCTGAATAGTTGAAGTATTGTATTATTAACAACATTTGGTAATTGGATTCTTGAATTCATTTTACATACATGCCTGACTGTGTTGACATTGAGAAAGGAGGGGGAAGGACACGGGGTTTCGCAAGCTGCGGTCAGGTTGTTTGAACATTTTGCTAGGAACGATGGCTTCACTGATAGTGCCAACACAGTAAGTATGTCATAATCTGCGTATTTCAACCTGTATGTTATGCTCAGTGACTGTTAACAAACTGCATTAAATGACAACCTTGCTTAGCCAGGTTCGACTGTATAGGCCTGTTGGGCCATCAGATTATTGGAAGTTGACACTGTGTTATAGGAAGCAACTACACATTATTGACCCGAAGATTTACTCTGTAACATCTGTGGTCATTAGTCATTGGCAAAGTTTTACTTAAGTATGGCATTGAAATTCGTGGTCCACATTTTATCTTTCATTTATGTTGCTGTATGTATATGTGTTTTAAGTGATTGTAGGTTAATACTGTACTTATTAGGCTCAGCAGTTGCAGTGTTTGTAGGTTAATACTGTACTTATAAGGCTCATCAGTTGCAGAGTAAGTGTATTGAAGTGTTATGAAACAGCCTATTTATGTTTTGCC
>JAGKTI010041397.1:0-10255 GCA_018397915.1 Birgus latro
CCCGTGTATGGAGTACAACTCTCATGTGTGGGGAGGCTCCCCACATGCAGCTCTTCTCAATAGGGTGGAGTCAAAGGCTTTTTGTCTCATTAACTCTCCTCCTCTTACTGATTCCCTTCAACCTTTGTCTCTTCACTGCACTGTTGCATCTTTATCTCTCTTCTATCGCTACTTCAATGGTCACTGTTCCTCTGAACTGTCTGCTTGCATCCCTCCACCTCTACAACGGGCACGTAGTACCCGTCTAGCAACAAACTCTCATCCCTTTTCTGTCCAACTCTCTAATGCAAGAGTTAACCGTTACTCCCAGTCCTTCATTTATGCAACTGGTCAACTCTGGAACTGTCTTCCTCTGTCTGTATTTCCTACTTCCTATGATCTCCAGTCTTTCAAACGCAGTGTGTCCAGGCATCTCGAATTGAACGGATCTTGAATTTGGCTCTCTTTTGTATTGTTTTTGCTTTTTCTTGGAAGGAACAGTATGCAGGCCTGTGGCCTTTGGTTCCTTCTTCCTTGCATAAAAAAAAAAAAAAAAATTGACAATCACCAGCACTTCTCACCAACACTTTCCACAATGTTTTTTTTTTTATAACTGGGATCACATCACTTCACTGCGCTGTACATAATAGTAAATTCCCGTGTGGTCTAGTGACGAGCCCTGGAGAATTTAGTCGCTGTCAGAGTCCGAGATGAGCTGACGGAGGCGGCGTAGGGGCATCTTGGTGGGACGTGGTGATACGCTATCCACTGCAGAGGACTCCGAAGATAGACGCAAACTAACATCCAGCGGTGACTCAGCCGTACCTGATGTGCTGGGCTGTGGTTCGGAGCTAGAAGGCCTGTCTTGGTGAGATGATGGTGTGGAGCGAGGGTTGACGACGGCAGGGTTGACTGGCCTGAAAAAACTGTCAATGGTCGATTGACGCAAAGGACGACGATTTTGATGATTAATGATGCGCTGCCTGAAAGCTCGCACTTCACCCACAAAACTCAAGGGCCCCATCTCCCTGTCGCAGTCCGGGTGTTCTAGGTAGTCAAGGACGAACTCCACATACTCCCGGAGTGTGCTCAGCCTGGGGATGGTTGGGGTAGTGGCAAGCCTTGAGGAGTCCGCATCATCGTCGCTGTCCTCGTTGGAATCTTCCTGCTGGGTACTCGGACCGGCAACAGTAGATGCGATCTCGGCATCAGATATGATCTGATACCCAGGGTAGCCCTCGTCATCATCCAACCACTCGCGCACTTCGTTGACATCCACATTGTCTCCACCTGCACGAAGCCTTGCATGGAAGTCATCCTCGTCAAAACCTAGAAAATCGTGCACCACATCACTTCCATGAAGCAGCCGAGACCAACCATTTTCTAAAGTCTTGACAGAGACTTCCTTCCATGCACTGGCCCAGTTGTAGATGGCAGACTTGAGGTTGTATCGGCGAAGGTTTTCGAGAGTTTTTTGTCCTTGCATGTCTCGTCCTTCCCTGCGATCGTCCTCGTCCTCATACACAACCATCACCTCGTCCAAAAACTTCCGTCGGTATAGCCTCTTCGTTGCCACAATCACTCCCTGGTCCATTGGTTGGATGAGAGCAGTTGTATTAGGTGGCCAAAACAGACACCTGATCCGACCATTCTCAGCAACCAACTCCTTGTCTGACGGATGCGCAGGCGCATTGTCTAGAATCAGGAGGGCCTTTACATGGTCTTGTCGGATTTTCAGTGTCTCCGTCTGATAACGAATGACCTCCTTTACAAAGTGTTGATGGAACCAATTTCTGAAGATCTTGGTTGTGAACCAAGCCTTCAGAGAATGATACCACACGACAGAAAGGGCATCCATTAACCCACGAAGGCACCTAGGCTGCTTTGCACGGCCTACAATAACGGGCTTGAGCCGGTGCATGCCGTTAGCATTTGCACAGCACAAAGCAGACACCTGTTGCTTGGAGAGCTTGGGGCCAGGCAAACGCTTCTTCATCTCCTCTGTAAGAGTGTTTGTGGGTATTGAACGATAAAATAGGCCAGTTTCGTCAGCATTGTAAACTTGACCGAGAGTGAGGCCCTCCCTATCAATCAAGCCCTTCACCTTCTGCCGAAACTGTTCTATTCCTTCGTCGTTAGTGTCCAGAGCTTCGCCATGGGTCTTACGGTTGGTAAGTCCGTGTCGTAACTTGAACGCGAAGAGACAACCTTCAGATGCCTTGAAGTCTGGGGTGTCGTGTAGCCTTGCGAACTTCTCAGCAGCAGCTTTCAGCTCCGTTCCACGTACCAACACACCAGCAGCACGTTGTTGTCGATACCAAATCAACATGAAGCGGTCGATGTCTGCATACTTAGGACTAAACATCACCTTCCTCTCCACATTCCGTTTGGTCTTCGAAGCGAAATCAGCCGTGTACTGCTGTAGTTTGTCTCGGGACTTCTTGATATCAAACAAGGTGGAGCAAGGGAGGCTGAATTCACGACAAATCCGTGATGTCAGCCACCCGGCGTCCACCTTCTCCAAAACCTGCCTCTTCTTCTCCAGAGTCAGAACCACTTTCTTCCTCTTCTCAGGAGGCGGGGCCATCATAGCACACATGATGAAGAAGGTGAAGAGCAGCATCAAGCCCTGCAGGAGGTAGGGTATCACCACAAAAGCAATCACTTCGGCCGCCACTGTCGGAGCTGTTTACGAGCCAGGAGCAGAGCAGGAAATGGGATGGACAGACAGGCGCCACGCGCTTAAACACAGCCAATCGGCGCGCGCGGGAAATTCAAACTGACACGGTCCAAAAAAATTGCATTTTTTTTCGAGTTTTTTCAAATTTGGGGGCATTTTGGGGGGTGGACAGCCCACGATGTCCGAATAGTGAGGGATCCGAATAATGGGCGCCCGAATAATAGAGGGATTACTGAAAAATCTGAACTTCCAAGGAATTTGGTTAGCTAAAGCAAAACATCAGGGGTGCTGCCTCAGCACAGACGGGTAGCAGAGAGATGCGAGCATATTATATGTATTAAGTATCTGTAACATGGCATACTTACCAAAAATGTCTTTAATAGGTAAAAGAAAGGATAAAAAAGAAAACAGAATGATGACTTCGCCCCTGAACTGGTTGAAATGGAAACATTCATTTATCATTCATTCATCATCCAATCCTACATTGCCCCATGAGGAGCGTAGAAGCCCGGGGATAGGCAAGTTGGTCCTGACGTTTAAGATGAGAGTGACCGGCCTCACTCATCCAAGAGTGTCATTACGTGAGCAATAAACCCCAACCACTCCTTGGATATAAACTTTCACTGGCTCAATCTGACTGGAGCACCATAATTACCCAATAAACCACCAGGCACCAAAATATGGTTATATGGTTACCACCCAGTGTAGTAAATGGTTTCCTGGTGTACGGGAAACTATTTGGCTTGTCACTCAGTGTAGAGTCTAATAAATTAGTGGAGAAAGTATATAAACAGGAAATAAAACTTTCAATGGGAAATAAAGGAAATTAGAATAGAACTTAACCTACATATGAAAAAAAATGAGGAATTAGTAAAGGAATTAAACAGAAAGTACAAAACACTACATAAGCTGTCAGCGGAGGTGAACAATCTGAAAAATAAGTCAAGCAAAATGGGGAGTCCAGAAGTGAGCCAAGAGAGAGTTTTGGAGGAGTTCAAAAATCATGCAGATATAATTAGGCAAACAAGTAGTCTGACAGATCAAAGAAGTGATACTGAGGAGAAGGTAACCCAGGCAAATTAAATGATGAAAAATGCAAAGAGGAAGTACAAGGTACATATGAAGAGGTCGCAAAAGTCAAGCAAGAGATAAACAACAAGGTTGATGCAAAAAGCATTAGAAGAGAAGTGAAAGAAATCATATGAAACAGCCCAAGAAAGAATTGGTTGAGATAAGTAAATCTATAATAATCACTGGCATAGATGAAAAAGAAATCATCATCGTCATCATCATTACCTGGACCTCCTTCTGACCCTAGAGCAGGATGAGGAGTAGCAATGTCCAGACAGCCCAAATTTGCCCAGTCCAATGGGCCACGCTTCTATTCACTCAACATTCAAGCCCCCGGAATCCTGGCTCCATCTGATATGCCAAAAACATTCACCACATTCTGTAGCTTCACATAAACATATCCACTAGAGTCAATCCGGAATCTGTCAAGTTATAAAGGGTTGCCAAATCCCTGATCATGTGCTTCTCCTCACAATATTCATCCAACCAGCTCGATCTCTTGTCAGTTCCCTAGCTTCACCAACTTCCAAACCTCTCTTCCTCACACACTCATCCACCATATCCCTCCACCTTCTCCTTGACCTACCTCACCTCCTCCCTCCTTCAGATTTGCTCAGATATACCTTTTTCACCACTCCACAGTTATTCATTCTCTCCACATGACCATACCATCTCAGTACACTCTCTTCAATTCTCGTGTCCACAGACTTCCTCACTCCACATCTCTCATGAATCACATTATTTTGTATCCTATCCACTCTCTGTACTCCACATGCATTCCTCAGCAGTCCCATCTCCACTTCTCTCACTAATGACTTTTCATTTTCATGCCACTCCATAGTCTCCATATCTTAAAGTTGGAAATAACACTCCTACATGTATGCCTCTTGCAGCTGCAACACTCAAGCCTCTGTTTTTTACCAAGGACTTCAGTGCATTAAATATAATGAATACAGTAAGGTCCCGGGTTACGTCAGAGTTACGTTCCTGAGCCATGACATAAGCCGATTTTGAATGTAACTCGAGTTTTATACATTACATCATATGATTATACTTACCGCAATGCATCTTACAGATTTTTCAACCATACATCTCATACTATACATGTAATAATCTTATAACAGGTATGTATAAGAAATACAGTCTTTTGAACTGATGATATTTATTGAATAAAATATAAGTTGTACTTCCTACGAGTCTTCGTCACAGTAGCTCACTCACTGCAGTAACGGAACTTCTCATCATCATGGCAACCGAGTTATGCCGCACCTGCCTCACCCACAACTGAGTCAGGCTGCCGCTCCCTCACTCTCCTGTCCTTACACACGTGCACACTGCCAACACACATTTTATTCCTAAATTCAAACACTTTTCATACTTCATCATACAATAAAGTTTACCGTAAAATACTGCCGTAAAATATGAAATACCAACATCATTACCAGCACGATAATGTAAGCATTTCTAACATCAAGTTTGATGGCTTTTTTTTCCTCACTCGGACAAAATTATTTCAGTGATAAAATGACCGATTACTGAATGGTACTGTAATAAAGATGCATACTGTATGTCACTAACACATACCTTCTGACAACATCAACTTGACTCGTTACTGGGGTTGCGATGTGGAAGGCACTGCATCAGGGGAGTCAGGGGCTGAAGCAGGGGAGGCCAGGGCTGAAGCAGGGGAGTCTGGGGCTGAAGCAGGGGAGTCTGGGGCTGAAGATGGGGAGTCCGGAGTTGAAGATGGGGCTGAGGTTGAAGCTGGTGGTGAGGTTGTGGCTCGGTGTTCAGTTCTCTTGAAAAACTGGAGAATTGAAGACTGCTTAGTGGCATATTTCTTTTCGTCATACATTTGACGATAACAGGACACTGCATCCTCATTTCCCCTGTACACTTTGGCAAACCTCTCTGCATTTGGGTCCTGATCTTCAAATGCAGCCATTGCTTTTTCTAGGAAGTTGAAGGCATTTGCCATTTCCTTGATCTTAAACTGTCTTAGCGGTTCTGCCTCATCACTTTTTCATCATTTTCCATTTGTTTTCCAAGGTCTAGTAAGTCCTCATTACTCAACTCTTGATCATGTGAATCAATAAGTTCATTTACATCACTCTCCTCTATGTCCAGATTTAAATCATTTCCAATTTTCACACAGTTGTGTTTGACTTCATTTATACTGTCTTCAACAAATCCTTTAAAGTCATTTATGAGGTAAGGGCACACTTTTTTCCACACTCCGTGCATATTTGTCGCAGTCACTTCAGCCCAACATTCTCCAATATTTTTAACAGCTTTATAGATGTTGAAATCTTTCCAGAATTCTTTGAGCGTTACTTTACCATTTTCTGTTGCTCGTATTGCCTGCCTGAATGTTTTTCTCAGGTAGTACACCTTGAATGCCCTTATTACACCTTGGTCCATGGGTTGTAGGATTGATGTTGTGTTTGGTGGCATAAACACAACTTTCACATTAGGGTGCAACTCTGTCAAGTTCGAAGGATGACAAGGAGCATTATCAATGATGAGAAGAGCTTTGAATGGCAGGTTATTCATAGCACAATACCTTTCAACTTCTGGCACGAAACACTTTGAAAACCAGTCAATGAAAATTGCACTCGTCATCCAGGCCTTTAAACGACTTTTCCAATAAACTGGTAGGCTTGCTTTAAAGATCCCCTTAAGAGCTCTTGAATTTTCTGAGTGGTATACGAGTAGCGGTTTAAGCTTGAAATCGCCAGCACAGTTTCCCCCCAAAAGTAGTGTTAGGCGTTCTTTGGATGCTTTGTGCCCTGGCATGGTTTTTCCTTATTTAGCAATGTAGGTTCTGTTAGGCATTCGTTTCCAGTTTAGTCCTGTTTCATCAACATTAAAAATAAGTTCTGGAATGTAGCCTTCCTTCTCAATCAACACCTCCAACTCTTTAACACATGTTTTTGCTGCTTCGTCATCTGCACTGGCTGCTTCTCCGAAAATTCTTCTGTTGGTTAGGTTTGCTCGAGCCCTGAATCGAGTAAACCAACCTTTTGATGCCACAAATGTCTCGTTAGTCTCACTTTCCTCACCTTTTTCTTTCTTGAGGTCTTGGTAGAGTGTGAGTCCTTTCTCACAGATTAACTGTTCACTTAGAGGCATGCACCGTTGATTATTGTTCTCAGTCCACAGCATTAGCATACGTTCCATCTCAATCAACAGTCCTGATCTTTGATTGGTAATCACAGTTGACTGCATAGGAGTTGCACCTTTAACGTGAGTCAAGATACGTTCCTTGTCTTTGATGATGGTAGCTACCGTAGTACAGCTCATCCCCAGCGCACGCCCGATCACTGATGCTTTTTCTCCTTTCTCATTACGCTTAATAATATCGACTTTTTCACGTAATGTGATGGTCTTGCATTTCTTGGAGTCATTATGGTCACTAGGAAGCTGTCTCTTAGGCATCGTGGAATCAGGCGAAAAACAAACACAAGAAAATTACAGGTGGTAGTAGCAGCGAGACTGAGAGCGATTGTTGGTAGTCAAGCGTGAGGCGGGAAAACACCAGAGACATCTTGCGGTAAACAGCAACACTTTAAAAACCGAGCTTTACATATTTTTTCTTTATTTTCTTATATTTTAAAATTTCCTCTCACGAACTGGCTGTCGTAACTTCGAATTGACGTAAGTCGATACCAACGTAACCCGGGACCTTACTGTATATTAAAAAAAGTGTCAGAGAACACCTGAGAAAGATATAGAGGGATTTAAAAGGCTAGGGAAATATGAGAGAAATAAGTCAAGGCCCCTGAGAGTAACCTTCCAAATTGTGAACATTGTAGAAATGTTAAAAAATGCTAGCAAACTTGAGGAATTCAAAGAAGTATGGATAAAATGATGCCTAACTCAGGAAGAATGGGGATTACTAAAGGAAATGAGGGAAGAAGCAAAAACAAAAAATGATAAATGGTCACATGAAGAGAGAAGCATTTTTTTTTTACAAAGTTGTATGGTTACAAGTAAGAAAATGGCACATAAACAACAGGGACTAAAAAAAAAATTAGGGCACTAGACTCAACCAATGTCAAATATATAAACAACATGACCAAGTTGATGTATTCAAATGTAAGCAGAATGGTACCGGTATCCAAATTCGTTTGGTTTCGTTTTTGAAGGCTGCAACATGCTTGCATGCGTCGGCCTTTTTGGATTGGGGCGTGTAGCATTTTATGACCGGATGCCCTTCCTGATGTCTACCAATGACCCTTGGGTGGATTCGATCCTCCGACCCAACGGCCAGAGCGGAGCGCTCTAACCCAAATTATTAGAGATAAAAGACTATATCAGAAAAAAGGAAATAAAAAAAAAAAAAAAAAAAGGAGGAATTATGACATTAACAAAGAAAAAAGATTCAGAACTAGATATACCCTCACATGAAAAATTAATTGCAGCTGCTGAGATTAACACATCTGACAAGAAAAGAACTGTGGCAAATTTACATATGTCATCCAAGACAAATGCATGGGATAAAGGTGAATATGAAGACCTGGAAGAAAGTATAATACAAAATTTAAGAGCCCTACTACATTGAATGGAAAAAAAATTCGAAAGAATTACAGGTATATTAACTGGAGATTTCTACACAAATATAAACTGGTGTACTCTAGATATAAGAAGCTATGAAAGCTGCTGGGATCAAAAACTCCAAGATCTTAACTCAACATGTAGAGGAAAATACCAGAAGAAGAGGACCAGAAGAACCATCATTATTAGATCTCATACTTACTAGGCAAGAAAATGAAACTGACAACATAATTTATCACCCTCCTATCGACAAAAGCAACCATGCAATGTTCATTAATTTAGGATAGTGTATGATACTGTTAGCAATAATGAAAACTAAAAAAGAGGCTAAACTACTAAAAGGGAAACTATCATGACCAAAAGAAGTACTTTATAGAAGTAGACTGGAAAAAGGAGCTTAGAGGACAAGATATAAAAGTAAATAAATAGAAATTTCAGTGGCAAAACAAGAGTTCAAAATTATATACCACAGCACAATGAAACAGAAATATGGATAAAGAAATGGTTTAATACAGAATGTAAAAAAGCAAGAGAGAAAAAAGATTTGGTGTGGATTATATACAGACGACATAATAGTGAGAGAGCATATGATATCAACGAGCAGGCAAGAAATGAATATACAGTACTGTACCGGAATAAGGAGAGAAGCTCAAAGGCAGTTTGAGGAAGACATTAGGGTACTGTACTGATCAACCAAAGTTGTTTTACAGCCACATATGAAGTAAAACTGAAGTCAAAGATAAAATACAGTCCTTCATGAACGATGGGAAAATCTATATCAAATATGAAGATACTTGTGAAGCACTAAACAAAAAATTTCAAACATTTTTTATGGAAGAAAGCAGATTTGAGAGAGATGAACATGAACATGCTTGCCCACACATACAGTAGGCACGGAAAGTGTTGATGCCATCTTAAAAAAAGAAAACATTCTTGTGGTTAGCAAGGAGAAACAAATAAATTAACACTCACCATTGAATTTAGTATTTACTGGCATTCCCCTTCACCTTTATTATCTTCTTAAGGCGTCTGGGGAGACTGATGGCGTAGTTTTGCAGAACAGATGGACTAAAACTGCTCCATAGCTGCAGCCTCAAGTTTAGACAAAGATGATGTGTCCATACTACGCAGCTGCCGCTTCATGTGCGCCCATAAATTCTCAATGGGATTGATATCTGGGCTGTTTCCGGGCCAGTCTCGAATAAAGGGAACCTCACAGTCTGTTAGCCACTGTTTCACTGACTTTGCAACATGTGCAGGGGCAGAATCTTGCATAAATACTCTTGCCTTGGTTTTATCAAAAGAGTCACTTAAAACATCACATAAGAGCTCCAAATAATTGTTCTGGTTCACTTTTTCATTTGCAGGTAGAATTACCAACCTACCAACACCATAATATGTAAAGCAGCCCCAAGCCATGAGTGAGGCTGGGTATTTAACAAACTTGGAAGTGTACTTAGGATCCAGGGGGTCACTGCCTGGTTTGCGGTACACTCGTGATGAAGGGGTACCAGTGACAGTAAATGTTGACTCATCACTCCAAAGCACAGTTTTCCATTGCTCCTCACTCCAGGCAAGATATTTCTTACAAAAATTTACTCTCTTTTTCTTCTGAAGTGCAGTTAGCAGTGGTTTGTTACGAGCACAAAAACTCCTGTAGCCCAGATCGTCATGCAACAGCTGCTGCACACTTCTGACAGACACATCTGCCAGCAACTGTGGGTTCTTTTCTTTTAAATCCCGTGCTGTTAGCCTTGGATCCTTGCTAACTTGCCTTGAGATCAGCTGACGGGTCCTGAAGGTTGTCTTACGAGGTCTCCCAGGCTTGGGAAGTGGAGTGGGAGGAATGGCCTCCCCACTGTCCTTGAACCGCTTCACCAGTCTCTGCACTGTCCTCAGTCTAACACCATCTGATTTGCAATAAATGGGAGTTTGTGGCCAGCTTTGTATAAAGTAATCACTTCCACA
>JAGKTI010041399.1:0-10255 GCA_018397915.1 Birgus latro
CTGTACCCCACAGAAGAGGCCTCACTGGATGTGGGTGGGAGTTGTGGTCACTGCAGCCCACATAAGTGGTCTCACTGTATCCTCCTACTTTCTCTATTCTCATTTCAAAGCTAAAGATGGCTGTTGCGTATATGTACGCAACGATCTATCTTGCTCACGTGTTCCTGAACTTCATTCTTCTGAATTCTCTACTCTCTAGCTTCGGCTGTCCTCTCATTCTCTGACTAAATATATCTGTGCTGTTTACTTATCTCCTAATTCTACTGACTATCAAAAATTCTTTGACTAACTTACTTCTACGATAGAACACATTCTATCCATTTCTCCTTTCTCTGAAATCTCCACTCTAGGAGATTTCAATGTTCACCACCACCTTTGGCTCTCCTCTCCTTTCACTGATCCACCTGGTGAACAAGCCTACATCTTTTCTATCCTTAATGACCAAGAGCAGCTTGTACAGCACCCTACCCATATCCCTGACCGCCTTGGAGAGAGTTCCAACATACTTGACCTTTTCCTAACAACTAATCCTTCTGCTTACACTGTTAATCTTTTCTCTCCTTTGGGCTCCTCCGATCATAACCTTATTACCTTAACCTGTCCTATTGCTCCGGTACGGCCTGTGGCACTTTGGAGCTACAGACTGGGAGGCCTTCAGGCAGTACTTCTTTGATTTTCCCTGGAATGATTATTGCTTCCATGACCGGGAGCCATCTGGGTATGCCTTGCGCATTACGGAGATTATTCTCTTGGGCATGGAAGCATACATTCCTTTCTCATATCCTCTAACTAATGCAAGAAAGCCTTCGTTTAATCACACTTGTTCTAATGCTGTCCGCAACAAGGAGAGCGCCTATAAAAGGTACCGGTGCCAACCCACCCCTGAATCACGTCTTTTTTATCTTTCTGTCCAGAATCGTGCTAAGTCTGTTCTTCACTCTGCTAAAAATAATTTCATCCGTGCTAAATGTTCTCAACAACTCGAATTCATCTCGCTCCTTCTGGCACCTTGCCAGAAACATTTCTAACTACTTTACCTCATCATCCTTCCCTCCTCTTTTCTACTCTGATGGCTCTGTAGCTATTTCTTCTACAGATAAAGCAGATCTCTTTGTGCAGACTTTCTCCTCCAATTCCATCTTAGACAATTCCGGTGCTGTTCCTCCATCACTTCCCCCCTCAGATTTCCTCATGACTGACATTAAAATTTCATCAGCTAATGTATTTACTGCCATCACTGGCCTCAATATTAACAAGGCATATGGGCCTGATGAAGTCCCTCCTGTTCTCCTCAAAAACTGTGCTTCTGTGCTTACACCCTGCCTAGGTAAACTCTTTCGCCTTTGTCTGTCAACTTGTACCTTTCCTTCTTGCTGGAAGTTTGCTCTCATTCAGCCAGTCTCAAAGAAGAGTGACCATTCCCAACCCTCTAACTATCATCCATTTGCTTTAACATCCTGTGTCTCAAAAGTTTTCAAGTCAATTCTTAACAGAAAAATCTTAAAGCATCTTTCCTATCACAACCTCCTTTCTGATCGTCAGTATGGGTTCCGTCAGGGATGCTCCACTGGCGATCTTCTCACCTAACTTTCAGACTCCTGGTCATCCTCCTTTCGGGACTTTGGCGAAAGCCTTGCCATTGCACTTGACATCTCAAAGGCTTTCGATCGAGTCTGGCCTAAATCTTTACTTTTCAAACTGCCCTCCTATGGTTTCTATCCTTCTATCTGTGCCTTCATCTCTAGCTTCCTTTCTGGTCATTCTATAGCCACTGTTGTAGATGGCCATCGTTCTTCTCCTAAACCTATCAACAGTGGTGTTCCTCAGGGCTCTGTCCTATCATCAACTCTCTTCCTCTTATTTATCAATGACCTTCTAAGCTGTACATCTAACCCTATCCACTCATATGCTGATGATTCCACCCTTCACCTTTCCATTCAGTTTCCGCAACGTCCATCTCAGCAGTTACTTCAACACAAAAGGGATGAGGCTATGGCAAACCTAATGTCTGACTTGGCTCGTACCTCTGATTGGAGTAAAAATAATTTTGTTATTTTTAATGCATCAAAAACTCAGTTCTTACACTTATCAACTCGACAAATCTTCCTCAGGATTACCCACTAATGTTTAATAATCTCCAGCTCAGTCCTGCATCATCCTTGAACATGCTTGAGGTTTCATTCACTCGGGATTTGTCTTGGAATGAACATATTAAATCTCTTGTGAAATCTGCTTCCAAGAGATTAGGTGCGTTAACCCGACTCTGAACTTTCTTTACTCCTGCACAGTTGTTGACTTTGTACACAGGTTTTATTCGCCCGTGTATGGAGTACAACTCTCATGTGTGGGGAGGTTCCCCACATACAGCTCTTCTCAATAGGGTGGAGTCAAAAGCTTTTCATCTCATTAACTCTCCTCCTCTTACTGATTCCCTTCAACCTTTGTCTCTTCCCCGCACTGTTGCATCTTTATCTCTCTTCAATCGCTACTTCAATGGTCACTGTTCCTCTGGGCTGTCTGCTTGCATCCCTCCACCTCTACGACAGGCACGTAGCACCCGTCTTGCAACAAACTCTCATCCCTTTTCTGTCCAACTCTCTAATGCAAGAGTTAACCGTTACTCCCAGTCCTTCATTTATGCAACTGGTCAACTCTGGAACTGTCTTCCTCTGTCTGTATTCCCTACTGCCTATGATCTCCAGTCTTTCAAACGCAGTGTGTCCAGGCAACTTGAAATGAATGGATCTTGAATTTGGCTCTTTTGTATTGTTTTTGCTTTTTCTTGGAAGGAACAGTATGCAGGCCCTTGGCCTTTGGTTCCTTCTTCCTTGCAAATAAAAATAAATAAATAAAAAACAGCAGGCGTTGTGGCCACAGCAGCCCACAGAAGTGGCCTCACTGGATGCAAGCAGTTGTGGCTATCAGAAGGCAAACCACACTCACTGACCTAACACCGCAAACTGCCCGGGCCCCCGGCTGAACACCGCAGGACCCTTCCGGTGACATCATCACTCGTGACATAACAGGTGTGTGCGCGCACACACACAGTAACAGCAATATGCACTAACACTCTCGTCCTCTCTTCTTAATTTGACAGAAGATTCCAAGGACAAAGCTGGATGGTCTATTGGCATCTGATAAACACTATGTATCCAATACACAGACTTCTGTGTGAGTACCATCAACACCCAATACGCACTATGCATCCAATACATAGACTTTTGTTTAATTACTATTGAGACCCAGTCTGTGGCCACATACAAATATGTGATGTCTCTTGAAGTATTATAATCCTTCTAGTCTCGGCTGACTGCTGCACGCAGCCACTCGGTCGAGGCACCTTTCTTGGTGAGACAATCAGCCAGTTGTTGTGATGTATCCACCCAATATACTTCATCAATCTCCCCTCGCTCCAACATGTCTTGTAATACAGCAATAGCAATGCGCAATCTCCTGTCTTCTACGCTCCTACAGGAGTAAAGGGCATCCACCAGACCCTTGTTGTTGACGAGATTTTATTTTGATCTTTCCACATCCAGAGACCTCATGCAATATGTTGGCGAGATATACATCAGTCTCAGCACATTCAAGCAGCACCAACGCCTCAGTAGATAAGGTAGATTTGATGACCCTCCTGATCTTTCTTGTCTGCCAAAATATAGGACATCTTGCCTCACTGGCATCTCATAGGAAGATCACAAAACCTTCCTGAGACCCATTGCCTACAAGGTTGGCAAATGAGGCATCCGAAAAGAACTCTATATGACAGTCCTCGATCGGCCTCATTCTTGGAATGTATAGCTTCATGTTGTCAGTCTTCACCCTTGAGATCAACTTATTGAGTACTGAGTCTAAGCAAATCCGCTACGGTAGCTCGGTTGCTAGTCACACTCAACTCACACACATCAAAGACAATATCGGGCCAAGTGTGTGTGGCAATCCAGTTGAGTTGCCCAATTAATGCTCGGTACTCTGTTTTCTCAGACTCGGACAGCTCTCCTGATTTACTGCTTCATGATGTCTACTCAGTGTGACTGGTTTCAAAGATGAAGCATACTGGAATTGGTCGAGCGTTATGCTGCCACCGATGTTGGAGATGACATTGAGACCAACGTATTTGAAGGCTTTTGATTATGAACTGCCGATGAGGAATATTTGACTCAATCAGTTTATCACTTGCTGCTCGAACTCATGTGTACCAGACCAAAGGAAGTCGTCAACATAAATGCAAACAATGCCTTCGACTTTGCCACTATTGCTCCAAGAGAACAGCGCTGAATCCAGTGATGACACTTTAGCTCTGAGACTCAACAATTGATCTTTTACATGCAGATACCAATGCCTAGCAGTATCACAAAGGCCGTAAACAGTTTTCTTTAGTCTCCATAACTTACCATTTGCATATTCAGGCAGAGGATGTAAATGAACAACTTTCTCAATATCGTTACCTTGCAAGGAGGCAGCTTTCACGTCCATAATGTGGCAATCCCACTGGCTGGTGGAGGCCAAAGAAAGTGCCAAACGCATTGCTTCTTTTGAACAAGTAGGCGAGTCTTTTCAGAGATCCACTGTGTCTTCCTCAAATCCTCTGGTGACTAAGCAGGCTTTAACAACAGGCTTTCCATTTTTCAGTTTTTCCATCACAACCCATCAAATCGTTATGGCACCTTGCCCAACATCATCTACTTCCTCATACACATCATTATTCTGCCAGTTTGTAATTTCATTTCCCTTAGCACATAATACGGTCACAGAGTTGAAAACAACAAGCATTTCTGCGTCATCATCAACCACTTCCCATTCGCTAAAATCCTTCAGCAAATCTATCCAATCAATGCTGCCGTCAGAGTCCATCTTAAAATTGCAGCAGTGTTTGTACTTTCCAGTGGCTTTACCTACCTGAATCACAATCGTTCCAAACACCAACTCTCCACTTTCTGAATGTATTCCCTTTATACGTTGACCAACAGAAACTTTGGGAGGCTGTATAACCGGAATAGAAACTGTGGGAGGCTCATCAATCCGAACCACACCACCTTCCGATTCGTCATCTGGTGGATAGTCATTCAACACTTGCGAAGAATCGTCATTAGGATTCTCCTGGACAACACTGTTCTTCTCATCACTGCTGACACCACCTTCAACTGTAGTATCTTGCTCTGGTGCACGCGCTAGACGACACACGTGCACTTGCATGTAGACACCGCTGTATCTCACCAGAATTTGTTTCCCATCTCTGCCTATTACAATTCTGGGACCGTGCCACTCATGACTGTCATTTCTTTTGTAGAAGACTTCATCTCCATTTTGGATGTCGTTTAAGGCACTCGAATGTAAGTTGTGCCGCAGAGCCCTAGCCAAACATTCGTCTGATTCAGTCTTTATAAATTAGTCTTGCTAAATGAAGAGCGTTCAAGTTGTCTCTCACAATTTTCGATGGTGATGTAGGTTCCAAGGCTGGAGGATCATTTGTGTACACATTAGGCAGGCCAGGGTTTTGACCAAAAGCAAGTTGGTTAGGAGAAAAGCCTGCGTAGTTGATGAGAGCATTTCTTGCCGATACTGCCCATGCCAAGGCCACATCCAATTCACACTGGCTATCAGCCATTATCTTCCTAACAATGTCACCAATGACTGCATTTTGACGCTCACAGACTCCGTTGCTCCACGGACTCTCTGCAGACGTTGTCATGATCTTGATACTGAAGGCCTCTCCCAATACTCGCATTTCAGCATTGTTGAATTCACAGCCATTGTCTGTAAGAATTTTTCCAGGTGCGCCAAACACAACAATCCAGCTCCAAAATATTCCTTTGATAATGGAGGGCACACACTTGTCCGCGATTACTATTGCATTACAATACCTGGTCGCCAAATCAACAAGGACTAAGAAATAATGCTTTCCCCAAGCTTTCAAATCCATGCCTATGGCTTCATTAAACTTAGACGCCATGGGCAAACTGACTATGGGTCGGGGCTTGGCTTTCTTGAATCTGCAACAGACTGTACAAGCATCAGATACAGCCTTGATAGCCTGCTCCAGTTCTGAACTTTTAATCCCCACATCTGCGATCAGTTTAATTAGTTTCGCCAATGTTGGGTGTCCAAACTGCCTGTGAAGCTTCAAAGCCGTTTATTCTACATCACCCCCAAGAGATGCCAGCGTGATTGTTTCACAAAATTCACGACCTAGTCATAGAGAAATTGGAAGCAAGTAATGGCCTGAAGATGAGGACTTCAAATTAATGATAGTTCCACAAACTGTGACCTGGTCACTTCCAAAGTTAATCAACATTTTTGCTTTTTTCATGAAATGATTACTCAGCAGCAAGGGAATATTACAGTTCACAACATCTGTCACGATGGTTACACGCATATTTCCAATGTAGCAGGGCAGAGTAACACATCTGAGGGAAGAAACTGTGACACCATCAGCAAAAGTAAAAGTTGTGGATGACACATCATCTCTTACAGCTTCACGTTCGTAATCAGTGAGCTCACTTAGATAGCAACTGATCCATTCAACTCCACATACAGTTGTAGAACACCCTGTGTCTAGAACCGCACATCCCTTAGATTCTTCTACTAGAGTCTGTAATTTACCTCTACTAGTGACATCATCCGCATAGCCCATAAATAACGACAAATGCACTGTTTCAGAATTTTCTTCTCGACTGCCGTAGTTTTCGTATGCATTCGGACAGTCACGTGCCCAGTGAAATCTAGAATCACATATTAAACACCTCAATACCTTTCCGTCAGACCCAAGTGGGTTCTGCCTCCTGCCGGTGGATGAGCGTTGGGGAATTCTAGCAGATACGGTTGAATATTGGCCACTACCACGACCTCGATCATGTACTGCACCACCCCACAACATTCTCCGTCCTCGTTGAGCATCCGGACAGTCACGTGCCCAATGAAATCTAGAATCACATACTAAACACCTTGATACCTTTCCGTCAGACCCAAGTGGGTTCTGCCTCCTGCCGGTGGATGAGCGTTGGGGAATTCTAGCAGATACGGTTGAATATCGACCACCACCACGACCTCGATCACGTACTGCACCACCCCACAACATTCTCCGTCCTCGTCGAGTACCTCTAGCATAAAACGGTTCCTCACCCCCAACATCGTCACTCCAAAATACTGGTTCGCTCTTCACCTCCCTGGTAGACACCGATGCATCACGCCCGCCAATTTCACCAGCAAAAATACGATTCAGGGCAGATTTCATGTTTTCGTATGTCACATCAGTTATCGCGGACATCACCAGTTGTTGCTCACTGCCTGAAAGTTTGCATGCAGCTAAGAGCATAAAAGCCATCACAGAATTTGGCAGTGCCATGTCCTGCTTCGTAAATTTGAAATAAACATGCTCAAATTCTGCCACGAACCTACGAATGTTCATATCACCGGCTCTTCTGAAGTTGTACAATTCATGAAAAGCTGCAAACTGCCGACGTCCTTTGTCCATGAGAAATAAACTGTCAAGTTTTTTCTGCAAGGTCTGAACACCATTCTCCTGTTTCAATTCAGCTGCATCAATTTCCGAAGACGTCATCACTTGTGACGTAACAGGTGTGTGCACGCGCACACACAGTAACAGCAGTATGCACTAACAGTGGCTACTGTAGCCCACAGAAGTGGCCTCACTGGATGCAGGCAGGAGTTGTGGCCACTGCAGCCCACAGAAGTGGCCTCACTGGATGTGGGCAAAAGTTTTGGCCACTGTTGCTCACAGAAGTGGCTTCACTGGATGTGGGCAGGAGTTGTGGCCACTGTAGCCCTAAGAGATGCCTCACTGGATGCAGGTAAGAACTTCGGCCACTGTAACCCACAAAAGTGGCCTCTGGATGTGAGTGGGAATTTTAGCCACTGTAGCCCACAGAACTGGCCTCACTGGATGTGGGAGGGAGTTTTGGCCATTGTAGCCCAAAGAAGTGGCCTCATTGGATGCAGGCAGGAGTTTTGGTCACTGCAGATTACAGAAGTGGCCTCACTGGATGCAGGCAGGAGTTTTGGCCACTGCAGCCCACAGAAGTGTCCTCACTGGATGCAGGCAGGAGTTGTGGCCACTGTAGCCCACAGAAGTGGCCTCACTGGAACCAGGCAGGAGTTGTGGCCACTGCAGCCCACAGAAGTGGCCTCACTGGATGCAGGCAGGAGTTGTGGCCACTGTAGCCCACAGAAGTGGCCCCACTGGATGCAGGCAGGAGTTGTGGCCTCTGCAGCCCACAGAAGTGGCCTCACTGGATGCAGGCAGGAGTTTTGGCCAGTGTAGCCCAGAGAAGTGGCCTCAATGGATGGAGGCAGAAGTTGTGGCCACTGCAGCTCACAGAAGTGGCCTCACTGGATGTGGGTGAGAGTTGTGGCCACTGTAACCAACAGAAGTGGGTGCAGTGGGTGTGGGTAGGTGAGAGTACTGGCCACTATAACTTATAGAAGGCATCCCACTGGATTCAGGCAGGTGCAGGCAGGAGTTCTGCATCAGTGTAGCTCAACTCAGCAACCTGTCAAAGAAAATCATTGTCAGCATCATCAGAAGACCTACCTGTGGAAGAAAGGTAAAAGATTTTAAAAAAAGGCAGGTAGGAATATTCACCACCAACCCACTAAATGTAGTGTTGCCCTCAGGCAACTCTATACAGTGTGACAGGTCAAATTGTTTCCTGTAATTCAGGAAGCCATTTTCTATGTACCATGGTAATATAACCAGATGACACCTGGCCATCTACTGGGTTACAGGACTCCAAACAGATGAGGTGCTAAGGGTTTACATTTGAGGGATGGTTGGGATTTACTGCTCACACAATGGCACTCAGGTGTTAGTGAGGCTGGTCACCTTTACCTTCAATGTCATGACTGCATAGCCCAGCCCCAAGCCCCTACACTCCTGATGGCACTGAAAGGCTTGGACAATGGATGATTGGATGTACAATGCAATTTATCCTATTTATCAACATTCATTCAACATCCAATCCTACATTACCTCTACTAACAGGAGTATGGTGCTGGAAATGCATGCCTTCATGTGATGGCACCAATATAAACGAGTAGATCACTTGCTTGGTTGAACAAGCATCCCTATACTCCTACTCGATCCCTTTAAACGAGAATGGTGTATGGCAGGAGGAGGGCAACTTCTGCCTGTAGTCCACTGGCTTCATAATCATATAAGCCTGGGGTTGAAACTATTACTAAACTGCTATTGTTCTAACCAGGACTAAAACTGTCATCATCCCATTTTGAATGCTGACGTGTAACGTCAGAATCATTCGTATAATTTCATATAGTTTATAAAGGCTCCAACATGCTTGACTGGCCTTGGTTACCTAATGCCAGCTCTCCATGCTGCTTGATCTCTTGTGGCCTCCCTATTCAGCCTCTCATCCCTGACCTCATCCCAGGTCTTTTTTGGTCTGCCTCTCGCTACCCTACCTTCAACATTCACACTTCTCACCTTTCACATCTAATGCCATTCTCCATCCTATCAACATGCCCAAACCATTTCAATCTACCTCTTGACAGATTGTTTAAAAGGAAGGTCAGAGGCAAAGGGAAATCCAGACTGCAGAAGTGTAAACTAAAAAATAATGTCACTCAGCCCCAGATGGATATCATAAACAACTAACCTTATTCCTTTAGCCATTACTCTGTCCATGATTCCATGTGCGTCTCCTGGGATGTTGGCACAGAGTTGTCTACAGGCATCATCACCTTTGTACAGCAACTCTCAGGTTAGAAATAAGACGTCTACTTCTACTTAGTTCAGCTTCTGTCAGTTCTGCTGCAGGCTGAAATACCAAGAAAATATGACATGAGGAAATCTTTTCCACTTACCTGCTCCACAGTACGGTATCATTTTTTTTTTCTTTAATGCAAGAAAGAAGGAACCAAAAGCCATGGGCCCGCAAACTGTTCCTTGCAAGAAAAAAACAATATGAGTGCCAAATTCAAGATCCATTCATTTCGAGATGCCTGGACACTCTGAAAATGAAAGACTGGAGATCATAGGAAGTAGGAAATATAGACAGAGGAAGACAGTTCCAGAGATGACCTCCTGCATAAATGAAGGACTGGGAGTAACGGTTAACTCTTTCATTAGAGAGCTGGACACCAAAGGGATGAGAGTTTGTTGCTAGACGGGTGCTACACAGCCATCATAGAGGTGGAGGGATGCAGGCAGACAGTTCAGAGGAACAGTGACAGTTGAAGTAGCAATAGAAAAGAGATAAAGATGCAACAGTGTGGCGAA
>JAGKTI010041400.1:0-10255 GCA_018397915.1 Birgus latro
TGCACTGTCCTCAGTCTAACACCATCTGATTTGCAATAAATGGGAGTTTGTGGCCAGCTTTGTATAAAGTAATCACTTCCACACGTTTGTCCTTGCTTGTGGTTACTTTAGGCATGATGAGAATGTGGTAGGTAACCAAATAACTGTGTTATTTGAGTCAAAACATGCCCCCGTGGTGCATCACACACAGAGACAATCCTCCTCCTGTGGCTGCCCAAACATTACTGAGCCTGCTCCTGTGGTGCCAAACCTATCAAGCAGGGTTGCCAGCTCCCGTTGAAAAAGCGTCAGCTCATTTCGCATCACAGGGGAGGGTAGTATGGACCCTACTTCACTTAACACGAAGAAGAATGATGACGGCAAAAAAAACGTCAATACTTTCCGCGCCTACTGTATATATACTTTCGTCTCACGTCTTCTCGTAAGTTAGCATCCCACATTCTTTGTTCAATGTCGCGGTTCCCAACACATTTCGGACCGACAGAGTCACAGAGCATACAGTTATTTCTGCTCTTTACAGCTGAGTGTACATTTACTGCTCATTCTTTGTTCATTGTTATGTGTATGTTTGAGACAGTATTGATACAAATAATTATGTATTTCCATTAACCGCTTCATAGCTGCCATCCTTGAACAATGCATTACTGCACCGGTTTCAGTGATGTTGAGTTAGGGAGCTATAAAATCTGCGAACTATTATGGGAAGGGAACGAAGGTCACTGGTATGGTTGTACAAACCTGCTGTACCATCCCAAACAGCCAGGCAGTCACTTCATTCCAGATGTTTTCGTCAATATGTTTTAATGCTAATGTAACATGCGCCCTAATTTTATTCTTTCACGATTCATAGCAAATCAGAAGATATGTTTTGTGACAAAAAAAATAAAAAGTGTACCAGACGAGTCTTACCACATCTGTAAGAAAAAGAAACTGATTTTAGAACTTAGAAAAAATGGTTCCAAGTCCTGCCACTGGAGCACGCAAATTTTTGAACTCACTGCCATTGAGGGGGCTAAACATACGCTTTACTGTAATCAGTAAAAGCACCTTACCAAATCAGTTCATCCTGATGTTCTGTTAAGTTTTTCTGATTATTTCTGGGTTGGCAAATAAGCATTTCTTGTTAAATCTGTTTTCCCGTTGTTTTTAGCTATACTTCTGGTGCGACAACTCTTGTTGTTAGTTAACGTATTGGCGAAAGGTACTGTTCTGATCTCATTGTTTAACCAAACCTGGCCTAACTTGGTTTAACTGCACCTAATAATTTAACCTAACTTAATCTCCAGTTTGGAAGTTGGGAAATGAAATTCACACTTGAATATGTTGAGTTTCTTCCATTGTGCTGGAAACAGTTGTAGGTACAGTCACGTTCATGAGTCCCGATACACAGGTGTGTTTGTTGTCTATTGCAGTGCTCACTGCTTTTTGGAATATGGAATCTTTGTGCTTACTGCCTGATACACTGAACATAATTTGGTCGGTTAGCAAGTGAAATAGTTCAACATCCTACCAACGGTGGACACAACAGCAGACAAGACAACTACATGTGTATCGGGACTTATGAACGCGACTGTACAGCTTCAGGAACGTGGCGATAATAACAGGGAGGAAATTTTTCAGCAAGATAAAGAAATTTACCAAACTGAAACTAGAAAAATACAGAAACAAGCAGGTTACATATGCAAAGATTTGGTAAGGTCTTTCTGCTACGTTAAGCGTACATTTACCGGTAAATAAATCAGTCTGACAGTACTTGTTTTTTGTTTCCTCCGGATTAATCGTGATTTCGGACTATTCAGTCACCCCTTCACACCATATAGCCCGGATAATCGGGCTATCTCTGTATATATATATCCTGTATATACACACCCAACCCTCGGCTATCGCGGGTTCCGCTATAGCGTTTTATCACTATCGTGCCTGTATAAAAAACTTCCCAGATACCTTTATCGCACACTAAATGACTGCTATCATGCACCAGAAGTGTTAAAAAGTTTCAAAAAGGCCGGGTTCCGTCTCTCCACCCAGCCAACAAGATTCACTTGGTGATTGGTCACGTGACTTCAGCTCCAGCCGAGCACTGACTGGCCGCCCGACTGAATCTCCCCCACTGCCCGCTAAGCCATTCAAGTGCTCATCCTCAGACTGCGAACAGTGACAGTGAGAACAATAACCTTTCTTGTGATATTACAGTGGCCAAATAACTCAGTCAAATGGCCACCCCTTATGGGATTATGGCATCTGGCAGTTGATAGATAGACCAGCCATAGCTGCCTTCATTAATGGTGGCGAATTGTCTTATTATTGTTGTGACGGCGAATTGTCCCGAAACCATTAGTCCTTGCTGATGACTTCTTTATAGCTTTTATTTTTTTCTTTTACTGTTGACTAATGGCTTTCAAAAATAATTTCACACTGCACTTTTTTTTTTTTTTATGGGCACCGAAACTTATTCCTGGCGAAATATGCGCGATGCTAGATGTCCATCAAGAGGGATAGTAACTTCTGTTTCTTATTAACCCTTCCCGTAAAATAAATAACTCAAAGTCAAATGGCCACCCTGTACAGGATTATGACATCTGGCAGTAGATAGATAGACAGATCATCCCTAGCTGTTTTCATTAATTACGGCGAATTGTCTCGTTATTGTTGTGACGGGGAATTTGACGACGGCAAATTGTCCTGAAACCATCAGTCCTTGCTGACAACTTCTTGATAGCTTTTATTTTTTTCCTTTATTGTTGATGACGGCTTTCAAAAATGTTTTCACACTTCATGTTTTTTTTAATGGGCACCGAAATTTATTCCTGGCGAAATATGCGTGATGCTAGATGGCCATCAAAAGGGATAGTAAGTTCTGTTTTTTATTAACCCACCCCATAAAACAAACAACTCAAATGGCCACCCCTTGTGGGATTATGGCGTCTGGCAATAGATAGATAGATAGTACAGTATATTTCTAATTTGTATGCTCATTTTTAAACCATTATATGTTATTATGTGGTACAAAAAAGGTATCTTAGGGGTAAATATTGAGGTCATGACACCAAATAGAATTATTACCATAAGTTCTTCAGTTCAGCTGTCGCATTTTTGGCTATAGCGCACCCATGGCGGTGCCAATTAGGCGTGATAGCCGAGGGTGGAGTGTATGTATATATATGTGTGTGTGTGTGTGTGTGTGTGTGTGTGTGTGTATATATATACAGTAATCCCTCCACTATCCGACGTAATAGAGCCAAAGGCATGTTCGGACATTGGTCTTGTCCGAATATTGGGCCTGAAGCTCCAGCACTGGTCATTCATGACCCTAACCTAACCTAACCTAAATCAGAAAACCACCTATCTACCTCCCTACCGGACATGCATAGCACTTATTTCAGTCCCCTATCACATAAATAATGCACACAAAGCATGAATTAATTGAATTTTAACCAAAAAATGATGATTTAGAGGTGAGTAAGGCATAGGTGCTCAGAACTTGCCAGCAAGTGTAAGTATCAGACATGGAAATCACTATGAAAATCACCCTTTCTCGCACCATATACATTAAATAATGGACACAAAGCATGAATTCATTGAATTTTAACCCCAAAATGATATTGAGGTAAGTAAGGCATAGATGTTCATGAGTTGGCAGCTTAGTGTAGATAAGTATCGGACGTGGCAGTCACTATGAAAATCATCATTACTCACTTCTTTTGCTCTAAAATATGGGATACAAAGCATCAGATAAATAAATTGTTACCAGAAAAAGAGTTAGGTATGGCAAAGGTGTTCACTGTTTACCAACAGCACCAGTCATTCTTGACCCTAACCTAACCTAACCTAAATCAGAAAACCACTACCTAACTCCCTACCGGACATGCATAGCACTTAATTAAGACCTCATTCACCTAAATAATTGGCACAAAGCATGAATTAATCGAATTTTAAATAAAAAATGATGAATTTGAGGTGAGTAAGGCAGGGGTGTTCACGAGTTAGCAGCTTAGTGTAAGTAAGTATCGGACGTGGCTATCACTGTGAAAATCATCATTTCTCATATCTTATGCACTAAAATATGGGATACAAAGCATCAAATAAATAAATTGTTACCAGAAAAAGAGTTAGGTATGGCAAAGGTGTTCACTGTTCACCAACAGCACCGGTCTTTCTTGACCCTTACCTAACCTAACCTAAATCAGAAAACCACCTACCTAACTCCCTACCAGACATGCATAGCACTTAATTAAGACCCCATTCACATAAGTAATTGGCACAGAGCATGAATTAATCAAATTTTAACCCCAAAATGATTGTTGGAACTAGGCAAACCACACTCACCGGCGTCACAACGTGAACTGCCAAGGCTCCCGGTTGCAAACCACCGGAACCTTCCGATGACGTCATCACTCGTGACTCAGCAGATGTGTACGTGCGCACACACACTAACTAACACTCTCGTCCTCTCTTTTTAATTTGACAGAAGATTCCAAGGACGAAGCTGGATGGTCTACTTGCATCTGATACACACTATGTATCCCAATACATAGACTTTTGTGTGAGTACCATCAACACCCGATACACACTATGTATCCAATACATACACTTTTGTTTAATTACTATCAAGACGCAGTCTGTGGCCACATGCAGATATGTGATGTCTCTTAAAGTATTATAAACTTTCTAGTCTCGGCTGACTGCTGCATGCAGCCGCTCGGTCGAGGCACCTTTCTTGGTGAGACAATCAGCCAGTTGTTGTGATGTATCCACCCAGGATACCTCATCAATCTCCCCCCCGCTCCAACATGTCCCGCAACACAGCAATATCAATGCGCAATCTCCTGTCTTCTACGCTCTTACAGGAGTAAAGGGCGTCCACCAGACTCTTGTTGTCGACGAAGCACTTTATTTTGATCTTTCCACATCCAGAAACCTCACGCAATATGTTGGAGAGATATACAGCAGTTTCAGCACATTCAAGCAGCGCCAACGCCTCGGCAGATAAGGTAGATTTGACGACCCTCCTGATCTTCCTTGTCTGCCAGAATATAGGACATTTTGCCTCACTAGCATCTCGTAGGAAGATCACAAAACTTCCTTGAGATCCATTACCTACAAGGTTGGCAAATGAGGCATCCGAAAAGCACTCTATATGACAGTCCTCGATCGGCCCCATTCTTGGAATGTATAGCTTCCTGTTGTCAGTCTTCACCCTTGAGATCACCTTATTGAGTCTAAGCAAATCCGCTACGGTAGCTCGGTTGCTATTCACGCTCAACTCACACACATCAAAGGCAATATCTGGCCGAGTGTATGTGGCAATCCAATTGAGTTGCCCAATTAATGCTCGGTACTCCATTTTCTCAGACTCGGACAGCTCCCCTGATTTTACTGCTTTACGAAGTTTACTCAGCTTGACTGGTTTCAAGGATGAAGCATACTGGAATTGGTCGAGCGTTATGCTGCCATCGATGTTGGAGATGACATTGAGACCAACGTATTTAAAGGCTTTTGATTCTGAACTGCCGATGAGGAATATTTGACTCAACCGATTTATCACTTGCTGTTCAAACTCATGTGTACCAGCCCAAAGGAAGTCGTCGACGTAGATACATACAATGCCTTCGACTTTGCCACCATTGCTCCAAGAGAACAGCGCTGAATCCAGTGATGATACTTTAGCTCCGAGACTCAACAACTGATCTTTTACGCGCAGATACCAATGCCTAGCAGCATCACAAAGGCCGTAAACAGTTTTCTTTAGTCTCCATAACTTACCATTTGCATATTCAGGCGGAAGACGTAAATGAACAACTCTCTCAATGTCGTTACCTTGCAGGTAGGCAGCTTTCACGTCCATAGTGTGGCAATCCCACTGGTTGGTGGAGGCCAAAGAAAGTGCCAAACGCACTGCTTCCTTTGAACAAGTAGGCAAGTCTTTTCGGAGATCCACTGTGTCTTCCTCAAATCCTCTGGCGACTAAGCAGGCCTTAACAATAGGCTTTCCATTTTTCAGTTTTTCTGTCACAACCCATCGAACCGTTATGGCACCGTGCCCAACATCATCTGCTTCCTCATACACATCATTATTCTGCCAATTTGTAATTTCATTTTCCTTAGCACATAATACAGCCTCAGAGTTGAAAAGAACAAGCATTTCTGTGTCATCATCAACCACTTCCCATTCGCTAAGATCCTTGTCCAAATGTATGCAATCAGTGCTGCCATCAGAGTCCCTCTTCAAACTATAGCAGTGTTTGTACTTTCCAGTGGCTTTACCTGCCCGACTTATAATCCTTCCAGACACCAACTCTCCACTTTCTGAATGTATTCCCTTTATACGTTGACCAACAGAAACTTTGGGAAGCTGATTAATCGGAACAGAAACTGTGGGAGGCTCATTGATTGGGACCACACCATCTTCCGACTCGTCATCTGGTGGATAGTCATTCAGCACTTGTGTAGGATCGTCATTAGGCTTCTCCTGGACAACATTTTTCTTCTCATCACTGCTGACATCACTTTCAACTGTAGTATCTTGCTCTGGCGCTCGCGCTAGACGACATACGTGCACTCGCACGTATATACCGCCGTGTCTCACTAGAATTTGTTTCCCATCTCTGCCTATTACAATTCCGGGACCGTGCCACTCATGACTGTCATTTCTTTTGTAGAAGACTTCATCTCCATTCCGGATGTCGTTTAGGTCACTCAAACATACGTTGTGCCGCAGAGCCCTAGCCAAACGTTCATCTGATTCGGTCTTTATAAACTCTTGTCTAGTTAAATGAAGAGCGTTCAAGTTGTCTCTCACAATTTTCGAAGGTGATGAAGGTTCCAAGGCTGGAGGATCATTTGCGTACACTTGGGTTTTGACCAAAAACAAGTTGGTTAGGAGAAAAGCCTGAGTAGTTGGTGAGAGCATTTCTTGCCGATACTGCCCATGCCAAGGCCACATCCAATTCACACTGGCTTTCAGCCATTACCTTCCTAACAATGTCACCAATGACTGCATTTTGATGCTCACAGACTCCGTTGCTCCAAGGACTCTCTGCAGACGTTGTCATGATCTTGATATTGAAGGCCTCTCCCAATGCTCGCATTTCCGCATTATTGATTTCACAGCCATTGTCTGTAAGAATTTTTCTAGGTGTGCCAAACACAACAATCCAGCTCCGAAATATTCCTTTGATAATGGTGGGTGCACACTTATCTGCGATTACTATCGCATTACAATACCTGGTCGCCAGATCAACAAGGACTAAGAAATAATGCCTTCCCCAAGCTTTTAAATCCATGGCTATGGCTTCATTAAACTTAGACGGCATGGGCAAACTGACTACGGGTCGGGGCTTGGCTTTCTTAAATCTGCAACAGACTGTACAAGCATCACATACAGCCTTGACAGCCTGTTCCAGTTTTGAACTTTTAATTCCCGCATCTGTGATCAGTTTAATTAGTTTTGCCGATGTTGGGTGTCCAAATTGCCTGTGAAGCTTCAAAGCGTTTTTTTCTACATCACCCCCATGAGTTCCCAACATGATTGTTTCACAAAATTCACGATGTAGTCATAAGGAAATTGGAAGTAAGTAATGGCCTGAAGATGAGGACTTTAAATCAATGATAGTTCCACAAATTTTGACCTGGTCAGTTCCAGGGTTAATCAACATTTTTGCTTTTTTCATGGAACGTCTACTCAACAGCAAGGGAATATTGCAGTCCACAACATCAGTCACGATGGTAGCACCCATGTTTCCAATGTAGCAGGGCAGAGTAACACGTTTGAGGGAAGAAACTGTAACACCATCAGCAAAAGTAAACATTGAGGATGACGCTTCTTCTCTTACAGCATCACGTTCATAATCAGTGAGCTCACTTAGATAGCAATTGATCCATTTAACTCCACATACAGTTGTAGAACACCCTGTGTCTAGAAGAGCACATCCCTTTGATTCTTCTACTAGAGTCTGTGACTTACCTCTGCTAGCGGCATCATCCGCATAGCCCATAAACAACGACAGATGCACTGTTTCAGAATTCTCTTCTCGACTGCCGTCATTTTCGTATGCATCCAGACAGTCACGTGCCCAATGAAACCTAGAATCACATATGAAACACCTCGATACCTTTCCGTCAGGCCCAAGTGGGTTCTGCCTCCTGCCGGTGGATGAGCGTTGGGGAATTCTAGTAGATACGGTTGAACATCGACCACTACCCCGACGTCGATCACGTATTGCACCACCCCGCAACATTCTCCGTCCTCGTCGAGTACCTCTAGCATAAAGCGTTTCGTCACCCTCAACTTCGCCACTCCAAAATACTGGTTCGTCTTTCACCTCCCGGGTGGACACCGATGCCTCGTTCTGCCTGCCAATTTCACCAGCAAAAATACGATTCAGGGCAGATTTCATATTTTCGTATGTCACCTCAGTTATCGCGGACATCACTAGTTGTCGTTCACTGTCTGAAAGTTTGCATGCAGCTAAGAGCATAAAAGCCATCACAGAATTGGGCAGTTCCATGTCCTGCTTGGTAAATTTGAAGTAAACATGCTCAAATTCTGTCACGAACTCCCGAATGTTCATATCACTGGCTCTTCTGAAGTTGTACAGCTCATAAAACGCTGCAAACTGTCGACGTCCTTTGTCCACGAGAAATAAACCGTCTAATTTTTTCAGCAGGGTCTGAACACCATCCTTCTGCTTTAGAACATCCGTTTCAATCTGCGAAGATGCCACCCTCGCTCTCCCAGACAATGACAGGTGAATAGACAAAGTTTGTTTCTCTGCTGCTAGGTCCGTTAGTTCGCACCAAATGCCAATGTCTTTTTTCCAGCTCTCATATTTAGAATCATTTTCCAGTTTTGCAGGCCATTTGGTCGAACACGACGCCATTCTCGCAACTACGCTCTGCTACCAGTGTTGGAACTATGCAAACCACACTCACCGGCGTCACGACGTGAACTGCCAAGGCTCCCGGTTGCATACTACCGGAACCTTCCGATGACGTCATCACTTGTAACTTAGCAGATGTGTGCGTGCACACACACTCTATCAATGATGATTTTGAGGTGAGTAAGGCTTGGGTGTTCGCCAGCTGACTACATAATGAACGTAAGGAAGAGACATGATTATTACTGAGAAAATCACCTTTTCACAGCATGTGCACTTAAATATGGGACACAAAGGATGAAGTAAATAAAATGTAGCCAGAAAATTTATGATTTAGAGGTGTGGGGGGCTAAAATGATAACCAGTTGACTAGATAGTGAACGTTAGGAAGAGACATGGTAATCACTGAGAAAATCACCTCTTTCACAGCCTGTGCACTCAAATATGGGACACAAAGCATGAAGTAAATAAAATGTAACCAGAGAATGAGGATTTAGAAGTGATTATGGAAAATATATAGCAGTTGACAGTGTTTACTTAGAGTCCAGCATTGTTGTTTACCCCCATCTCTAAGGTTTTTACAGTGGTCATAATTGCTCTTGAAGCATGTCCAGTAATCCAGTGTTTAGCTACACTTAATCCTTAGCACTGTGACTTTTGATTATTTAAACAAGAACGAAAATACTACAAAAGATCAGACAGCCGTCCACTGTTCACAGGAGTTGAGACAGAACTAGTAGGAGGGCGATTTCGCGGGAAGGGAGCTAGTCGGCGCGAGCGGGAAATTCAAACTGACGCGGTTGGGAAAAATTGGACTTTTTTCAGATTTTTTAGAATTTTTGGGCATTTTGGGGGACGTATAACCAGCCCACGATGTCCGAATAGTGAGGGATCCGAATAATGGGCGTTCGAATAGTAGAGGGATTACTGTATATATATATATATATATTCAGTAATCCCTCCAGTATCCAATGTAATAGAGCCAAAGGCATGTCCGAATATTGGTTTTGTCCGGATATTGGTCCTGAAGCTCCAGCACTGGTTTTTCATGACCCTAACCTAACCTAACCTAATTCAGAAAACTACCTTCCTACATCCCTACTGGACATGTATAGCACTTACTTTGGTCCATTTTCACATAAATAATGCACACATAGCATGAATTTTTTTAATTTTAACCAAAGAATGATGATTTAGAGGTGAGTGAGTCATAGGAGCTCAGAACTTGCCAGCATAGTATAAGTAAGTATCGGACATGGAAATCATCGTTTCTCACATTTTATGCACTAAATTATTGGATACAAAGCATCAAATACAGTAAATGATGTAAATTGCTATAAGAAAAATGGTTAGGTTAGGTTAGGTTAGGTTAGGTTAGG
>JAGKTI010041401.1:0-10255 GCA_018397915.1 Birgus latro
ATCACCGTAGGAATCAGACTTATAAAAGTAGGCTGCCACCACCCAGCGTGCGCTGGGAAAGTTATTCCACCAAGAGAGAAAGATGTAGATTTCTGGGGCCCACGAATAAGAGACTAGGGTAGCATGAGCTGTTTAGAGTGCTTGAGTAATAAGATAGCAATACACCTTGCGGGCCACTCAACCTCACGACAAAAACTCCCCAGGGGATAATAAGTTTCAAATACAACATAAACTTATCTTAATATTTACTAGATCTAAACATACAAATATAAGAAACTAGGTATTAGATCAAATTTACCATAGGTTACTTAACAGACTATGAATTGCTAGAAACTGGAAGAACAATGCCCCTTCGCACATATATTTTTACAGGGTAAACTAAATATTCCAAAAAATAAAAATAAAAGGGCAATGATACCAAGAGTGTCTACACCTCCGCTAAACAAAATCTCGGAACGGTGCTAACACACTATTATGAACAGAGTTTCTCACAGTTGGATAAGGCTTAATTTTATATTCACATACACATCTATATAATCTTCACCTCAACCTAATATTTACAAAATAACACTATCTCTAGTATATCTAGCAATCTCACATATAAACTAATGAATTCATAATGGCAATTTCAACATAGACCCAGTAATCCCATGGCCTAGAGAGGGCTCCTTGGGAAATGACCTTGGAAAAGTACAACCACAGATTATACCCTTGGGACCGAGTTCTTTTCCACAATTTTTCTTCGAAGATTGCATTCAACTCATACAGTGCTAATAGAGGAGCTATGTAATCAAATCGACTCTTAAAATTCGGAATGCAATTTTCAGTAACTTCCTAGGACTAAAATTCAAACAGGCTTACTATTCGTTTCTGTTATGCTACGTATTTGAGGGTCGGTTTCTCGCCCTCACATACGCAGCCTACAGCGGGTCCCTATTCTAGACCAAGTTGGTAATTCTATGGAAAAGGACTGGACACACAAACAAGGCAGTGACTGTTACACACATGTATTACAAATTTTTCCCCAGAGACAATAATACATCAACAAATACACTAGATGCTGGGTTGGCCGGGGATGGGTTAACAACTTAACACAAGGTTTTACCTGACTGGAAATCTGTCACTATACCGGCTTATAGAAAGTATGGTAATATTTACCCACCACTTATGGCCCATAAAATACACTTATGATTCAGGACACAGGAGTGAATTTACTACAATTTCCCAATCTTGTATTGGCGTTTCGTTCACTGGGGGATGCACGGGACTCCACTCGGGATATAGATTAGGCCAAAGTTACTATTGGGCTCGTCCAACCTTATATTCTGGGTTCCTGGTCACTTTATCACTAGAATATACTATAAGGAATCACTCGCATGGTATAAACTGATGTACACATATCTCTGGGTCTAGAAGGCACACACATATGTTGAGTCCACTCGTTTCAAGATCACCGGTGGGCCGCAGGTTGATTCCTTCGTCTGGAAGAAGGACAGGGTGATGCACCCCTGGGCAGGGCCCCACACGTAGTCGTGGGACTAAGGGCTCGGCCCGAAGAGAGCCAGGAGATGGGCCTGACGTCGAGTCTGGGAGAGACTCGGAGAGGTCTCCCGCACAGGTAAGTCGCACCCTGGTGTTCGGGGCAACTCCCGGGGCAACTGAGGACCCAGGGTACTGGAACCCGGGGCGGCTGGACTGCGGCAATGGCTGGAGGGCGGCGTCCCCATCAGGGTCGTCACACGGGAACCTCGGGCCAGAGAAGTAGTGGACAGGGCCCTACATCAGCTGCTTGGTCTGCTGGGGCTCCGCTTCGGCTGCTGTTCACACTAGTGGAGTCGCAGGGAACCAAGGCCTCGAGTGAGGCCTTGCCACAGCTCGGGGGAAGGGTCCTCTCTGGCTGCAGGATCTCCTGTGGGAGAGAAGTGGACTGTGGCCTGCTCTACCTCCGGCCTAACGTGACTAGTGGCCGACGTCGTAGTGGCACAGGGGACAACAGCTTCAGTGCAGCTAGTGGCCTGCTCTACCTCTGGCCTGATGTGACTAGGGGCCGACGTCGTAGTGGCACAGGGGACAACAGCTTCAGTGCGGCTAGTGGCCTGCTCTACCTCTGGCTTGATGTGACTAAGGGCTGACGTTGTGGTGGCACAGGGGACTGCAGCTCCGGAGTGGCTAGTGGCCTGCTCTACCTCTGGCCTGACGTGACTAGTGGCCGACATCGTAGTGGCACAGGGGGTTGTAGCTCTGGTGCGGCTAATGGCCCGTACCGTCGAGCTAAGAGGACTAGTAGCAGAAGGACGGACCATGGCCGATCTTGCCTCATACCCAGTATGGCTTGTGGCCAGTACTGCGGCATTACTCTGGGAGGAACGACTACAGGAGTCAGACGACTTATGGCCTGTCCTATCCTGCAGCGGGGATGCAACTAGGGAATGGACTATGGCTGGTTCTGCCACGTACCCGGTATGACAGTGGCCAATACCGAGGCGTCGCGTGGAGTTGTAAACTCCGCCCCTTACCTGGGGAGTGGAATACCGGCCGGAGACTAGGCGCTGGCGACTGCTACCTTTCTAGGGCATTGGCTGGGAATGAGAGGGGTGCCGGGGAGGGATACAGGTGCGCCGTTCTTGCTCCTATCCACTCAGTGTCAGCGGCGGACCCCCAGTGGTACTGGGGGGGTTGGGGGGGTTGGTGTCATCTGCATCGGCCATCGCGTCATCTGCGGCCTTAACCCCTAACTCCTGTATTTCACCATCTTCCCCTGTAACAAAGTCACGACCCCGTGACTGGAGCTGGTATAGGTTGGTGTTGGCCATTTTGTGGATGGGTTTGAGGTCATATAGGAAGGTACTCCAGTGGTCGGTTGGTATATTGGCCTGCTGGTGGTGGGAGTAGGCGACACGAAGAGAGGAAGGGTGGTGTGCTTGCTGGAGGAGTCGTAGCAAATGGTGTGTGCTCCGGATGCGTTGGTGTCACCCGAAGGTGGGGATCCAAGTGATTCTCGTGATGTGCATGGTGGAGGTGGTGGTGGTGGTGGTTTTGAGGCGAATGCTAGCTAAGGGTAGTCCAGCGTGGTTTATATTGCTGGTGGAGTGTGGTGGTGGTGTTCCCTTGGGAGTGGGGCGGGGCGGGTTTTTCCCTGCGAGATGAGGAGTAGGGAGGGTTATTGGGGTGGTGTTGGGGGGTGGGGTGGGCAGCTGGCTGCTAGAGGGTGAAGGGGTGGGTGTAGGTGTAGAGGTGAAGCGGGCTGGTGGGTGTGAGATATGACCGGAGCAGGTAGTGGTCATGGTTAGGCATGGAGTGGGCGGCGACGGGGAGTGAGATGAGGGAGCGGGGGCAGGCGGAGAGTGAGGTGGTGTGGTGTGGTTGGTTGTCATGGTTGGTGGGGCGGGGGTTAGACTGGGCGAGGAGCGCGGGGTGGTTGGTGTGGAATTTCCTACAGGGGAGGGCTGACCACGTGACGTGGGCGGCATGGAAGTCACGGGGGAACGTGGTAGTGGGGTAAGTGTAGTGCGTGGGAGTGGTGCAGGAGTTTTGGGCGGCATGGGGGTAGTGGAGACCGGTGGGGATGGGGATGGGGAGGAATATTAGAGAAAAGGCTCCTCGTGGGGAGTTAGAGGTGTTGGGTTGGTTCGGGTGATAGGGGAGGGAGCGGTGAGGGTGAGGGAATCCCGGGCGGGGCGGATGTGGCGATTCCTGTAAGTGCAGGAGACTCTGTTGCAGTCGACGATGACTTGGAAGGGGTTGGGGACTTTAGTGATGGTATATGGTCCCATGAAACGAGGGTGGGGAGGTATGCAATGAATACCTCATCACCTAGTCTGTAAGGGTTAGCAGGGGAGGAATCGGTTTGGGTGTCTTGGTGTGTGCGCAGGTGTTGCAAATGGTGCTTCAGGTGGTGCAGAGGGTTGGTGGTTGGGGAGTGAGTGGGGGGTTGAAGGTACTGTCGGAGAGGGAGGAGGAGTGGTGCCTCTCCAAAAACTCGGTCATGGGGGGTGATGCCATCGTCATGGGGGCAGTTGTTAATTACCCACTGGACAATTTTGACATGCCAGGCCACTCTTGATCTTGGGTATCTTGGATGCGGGTCCTGATGATGGTTTAGCAGGGTTCGATGGCTCCTTTCGCATACCCCATTTCCTTGGGGCCAGTAGGGGGAAGAGTGGGAAATGGAGAATCCGAATAGGGTGGATAGCTCCTTCCAAATTTGCCCCGTGAATTTTGAGGCGTTATCAGTATGAATGGCCTGGGGAACGCCAAAGTAAGGGAAGACGTGGCGCATGAGGGCGTCGGCTATGGCGACGGCAGTGTGCTCCTTAGCTGGACAAGCGATCAGGAACTTGGAGTAGACGTCGACGAATGTAATGATGTATTTGTAACCAGATCTAGATGGCAGGGGTCCGACAACTTCGACAGACAATAACTGCCAAGGTTTGTGGGCGGAGATCTTGCTGGCAAGACCTGCAGAATGGGTGATGTCCTTTCCTAGGCAGCATGCTTGACACGGCTGAGTGACACGTTGGGTGAGAGTAGGGGGGTTGGGGGCCCAGTAGAGGTCATTGAACACCTGGGTTAATCTTTTTGTACCCAGGTGGATCCCATTGTCCGAGTGGAGGTGGGTGAGGACGCCTATGGCAGAGTCCGGATCCAGGACGATGTGGCCCGATTGTGTAAAGAGTTGGTCCCCTTGAAGGTGGAGTTTTGAAAATAGGTGCTGAGGAATCCAGGGGGGCCGGTCTTGATTCTGCCATTGCCGGGACAGCTCGGACTGAGGGAGTAGCGATCGTACCGGTAGACTAGAGAGGGTGTCGGCGTTGGTATGCAATTTCTCGGGCCGGTAGGCAATCTCGTAGTCAAACTCCTTGAGTGGTTTGTGCCAGCGGAGGAGCTGGGCGTTCTGAGTGGCTGATTGCCGGAGCCATTGAAGGGATTGGTGGTCTGTGATTGCAGTGACCCTGGTGCCAGATAGGTAGGCCCTGAAGCAGTCGAGGGCCCAGACGATACCCAGACACTCGCGCTTGGTAGCACAGTAATTTCATTTGGCCGGGTTTAGGGTGCGACTGGCGCAAGCAATGATGTTCTCACACCCTTCCTGGACCTGTGCCAGGATGACACCTATGGCTACCAGCGAGACGTCGGTGTATAATCTAAAGGGAAGGTCATAGTTCGGGGAAGCAATGATGGGGGGGGGAAACTAGTTTTTCTTTTAAGGTGTCAAACGCTGCTTTTCGGTCGTTGCTCCAGACGAATGGTTTGCCTTTCTTAGTAAGGTCGTGGAGTGGTTTCGCAAGGTTGGCAAACCCTTTGATGAACTGCAGGTAATACGACGCGAGCCCCAAGAAGGCGCAGACTTGGTGGACGTCTTGTGGAAGGGGCTGGTCGGCGATGGCTCTCAGCTTGCTGGGGTCCGGGGAGATGCCTTTTCCACAGACAATGTGTCCTAAGAAAGCGACAGAGTGGGCGGCTAGGACACACGTACTGGGCTTGAGTTTCAACCTGGCCTGGCGTATTCATTGGAACACCTGTCGGAGGCAGTGTAGGTGATCAGCCCATGTTTTGCTGAAACCAATAACGTCGTCGAGGTACGCCAGGCAGACTTCCCAGGTTAGGCCGCTGAGAACGGACACCATGAGGCGGGAGAAGGTGGCCGGGGCGTTGCATAGCCCGAAGGGAAGAACATTAAACTGGTAATGTTTCCATTACTTGTGGAAAATGCCGTTTTCCCTTGATCTTGGGAGTGGACAGGGACCTGCCAGTATCCTGACTGGAGGTCCAGCGTGGAGAACCAGGTGGAGCCGTGTAGGGAGTCTAGGGAGTCATCTATGCGGGGGAGAGGAGTGGCATCCTTGGTGGTTACATCGTTCAGGTGGCGGTAATCGATGCAGAATCGCTAAGTGCTGTCTTTTTTCCGAACCAGGACAACAGGGGAAGACCAGGGGCTAGTAGAGGGTGTGATGATGCCGGTGTCCAGCATTTCACAGACTTGCCTGTCCTCTTTGGCCCGTTGGTCTGGGTTCTTCTGGCAGGAGGGTTGCCGAATAGGGGGCACGGTGGTGTGAATTTTGTGGGACAAGTATGTTGTATGTCCCAAATCGAGGCCCGGTAGAAAAAAGGTCTTGATATTCAAGTAGTAGATGGTGCAGCATCTCCGCTTGATGGGAGGACGGGTGGTCGGGTAAAGGAGGGAGGGGAGAGGGGTTTGAATTTAGGGGTGGGGTGTCACAAGGCTCAGCTGCCTCTAGGTCGCCGATAAGGAGTCCTCTTGGCAGTGAGGGGTGTAGCCGCCGGGTTAGCCACTTTGATGGCATTGAGGTGGGGCGAAAGGAAGGTCGGCGACATCAGGCAGGAGGAGAGGAGCCCGGTGGGGACACTTGGGGAGAATAGGGAATCGGTCCCTGTGAGCTTATTGATCCGTAGCCAAGCTTCATGATGAAGGGGAATGGTGAGGGTGGACGCGACGGTCGCGGGGAAAATGTGGCCAGGGGGAGCTGGGGCAGGAGATGGGGGAGGGGAAGGGGGGTCAGTGAAAGGGGAGGGAGTGTCGTTTTGTCATGCGCACGTGCAGATGGCTGGGGGCTGTTGGGGAGGCTGTTGGAAGTGAAGTTGCCTCCCGTAGCAGTCTATGTGAGTGTGGAGTTTTTAGAGCAGGTCCAATCCCAAATAGCCATCATAGGTACAGCAGGAAGAGTCAAAAATGATGAAGGGATGGTATGTGGAGGCTGGTTGGTGGGTCTTGGTTCGTAGGGCATGAGTTTCCTCACGAATACGCTAGGGGCCTTCCCCCGCAGTCCCCCCATCAGAGATCACTGCGCGGCAGACTCTATTCGAGATAGACTTCCGGCCAGGTGAGTGTCTATGACGCAGGTGTTAACATAATTCATGTATCAGTGCCGTCCAGTGCTATACGAGATTGGAAAATTGTAGTGCGACGCACCTGTACCTTTCCCCGGCGCCCCTCTTACCCCCAGCCGATGCCCCGGGAAGATAGCAGTCACCACCAACTAGCCCCTCTTACCCCCAGCCGATGCCCCGGGAAGATAGCAGTCACCACCAACTAGTCTCCGGACAGAATTGTTCTCGCCCGTGGCTGGAGTTACCCTCCAGCCACTGCACTGGTGTATATTTGTCCGGGGGATGGGCTCTGCCCCCCCCACGCCAGCGTCCTCTGTCGCCATGCAGAGGACGCCCCCTTGTTTACTTACTGCCACCCTCTGACGGGCTCTCCACCCCGAGCCCGTGCCACACCAGTGTGGCGAATCTATAAAAAAAAAAAAAAAAAAATGTTCTCGCCAGGTAAGGGGAGGAGTTTACAACTCAACACAATGCCGCGGTATTGGCCATTGTCATATAGGGTACTGGGCATAACTGGCCATAGTCCGTTCCCCTGTTGCTTCTTCGCCACAGGGTCGCGACACAGGCCGTAAGTCGTGTCGGCCGGGCAGGACAGGCCAACAGTCGTCCGCTTCCTGTAGTTATGACCCCCAAAGCAGCGCCGCAGTATCGGCTAACAGCTGAATTGTGTTTGTGTGTTTGAGGCAGGATCGGCCATTGACCGTCCCTCTGCTGCTAGTCCTCTTCACTCTACGCTATGGGCCACTAGTTGTACCAGAGTTACAACCCCCTGTGCCACTACCACGTTGGCCACTAGTCACGTCCAGCCAGAGGTAGAGCAGGCCATTAGCCGCCAGAAAGCTGCAGTCTCCCAAGCCGTTACGATATTGGCCACTAGTCACGTCAGGCCGGAGTTTGAGCTTGCCACTGTCCGCTTCTCTTCCACAGGAGATCCTGGAGCCCCAGAGGACCAGTCCCCCTAGCCGTGGCAAGGCCTCACCCGAGGTCTGGGTTCTGTGTTAATCCAGCCACGTGAGCAGAAGCAGAGGCAGAGTCCCAGCAAACATGGCAGCCGACGGCCAGATCGGCCCACCACTCCCCCAGCCCGAGGTTCCTGAGCAGTTATCCTGACGGCGACACCGCCCTCCAGCCGTTGCCGCAGTCCAGCCACCCTGGGTTCCTGTACCCTGGGCCCCCAGTCACCCCGAGAGTTGCCTTGAACACCTGGGTGCGACTTACCTGTTGGGCCGAGCCCTTAGCCCCCCCCCCCTGTCTGTGTGTGGGGCCTCCACCACGGCATGCCACTCTGTTGTTCCTCCAGAATGAGGAACCTGCCAACAGCACTTCAGTGAAAGTGTATCAAGTGAGCCCAAATAGTGTGTGCTATTGTAAACCTAAGTGTATGTGTACGTTAGTGATTACTTATAGAGTATAATAGTGATAACTCGACCAGGAACCCCGAGTGTAAGATTTGACGGACACGTTTGTCCCCCTGGTTAGCATATACCTCTACTGGAGTCCCGTGAAACCCCCTCAGTGAGTGATATATCTCTGTGGCTCATAGAGCGATAATATTGTATAGATTGTGCCCTTCCCTTGGTCTATGTTAACTTACCCCCCCCCTCAGTGTATCGGCACATTAGAAAACGCCACCGTGACTAACAGAACCACAACATCATATTAATCGTGCCATCCCTTTTGTTGGTGTAACTCCCCCTCCCAGTGTAGAGGCACGCCAGTGAAGTACGAAGGAAATACCTCAGTCTCCCTTCTCAGTGAATTGTAACGCAGCTGACTCCAGTCAAGGTAGGTGGCCGACCAGGTGAGTGTCTAATTGACACCAGGTGTTAGCGTAAATTGTATCAGTGTACCTCTGCCGTCCAGTGCTATACTAGAAGGGAAATTGTGACAAGTGCTTTCCTGTGTCTTAAATTGTAATTGAAATCTAAGTAAAATACGTGCTGGGTGAATACTACCATAATTTCCCTAAGCCGGTATAGAGACAGACTTTCAGTTAAGTAACCTCGTGTTAACCCACTAAGCCAGCAGAAGACAGGGCGTGTGTGCTGGGCATTCCCCAGGCCCTGTCTTCCCCCCTTTCTACGATGCCAGCGTCCTCTGTTGCCATGCAGAGGGCACCCCCTTATATTTGAAGCTCATTTCTCTGACGGGCTCTCCACCCTGAGCCCATGTCACACATAGTGTGGCAAATCTTACACACACACACACATTCCCGGCAGGGGGGGTTGGGCCCTGCCCCCCCCCTACGCCAGCGTCCTCTGTCGCCATGCAGAGGACGCCCCCTTGTTTACTGCCATCCTCTGACGAGCTCTCCAGTGTGGCGAATCTCACCACCACCACCACCACCACCACCACCATTCCCGGCAGACCCAGCATCTGATGTACGTAAACAGATGTACCATTTTCTCTGGAAAGATTTTGTAATACATGTGTGTAACAGTCACTGCCTTGGTTTTGTGTCCAGTCCTTTCCCTACGAATTGCTGACCCGATCTAGAATAGGGACCCGCTACAGCCTGCCTGTTTGAGGGATGAGAAAGCAGCCCACAAATACGTAGCATAACAATTTTCGTTAATTAACTCTTTTCTAAAATTCACATCATGACACTGGTGCCAGCGGTGGTGATCTCTTAATTTTCGTTATAAACTGGGAGTCAAATTTTGCGACATGACAAACACACCACCTCTCGCATATGCATCTGAGGAACAAGAAGTTGGCCCTCAAATACGTAGCATAACACATATATTATTCATTGGGTTTATGTTAAATATAAATCAGAGACCATTGAGCAACTTTAACATTTAATTACTCAAAACTAATTGTGCGGCACATAAGACCCGGTGCCACTACGGCAGGGAGTTTTTTTTTTTTTCAAAAAAATGGAGTGTGAAAAGCCAATTGTTACCTCATGGAACTGACCCTGTCACACAACATGAATAAAAAAACAGTGGTTGCATGAATTTTAATAGGCTTTCCCTATGAGACAGGAATGGATCTCCTTGGTTACTGAAATACAGGAGTTAAGGGTTGGAGCCACAAACCACACGGCGGCCGGAGCAGACGACACCAGCACCCCCGACCCCCCCAGTACCACCGGGGGACTGCCGCCGACATAGCGCGGCTGGAAACAGGAACGGCTTGCCTGTGTAACTTCCTGGCGCCCCTCTTGCGCCCAGGTGGTGGCCCGGAAAGGTAGCAGTCACCGGCACCTAGTCTCCGGCCGGAGCTCAGCTCACCAGGTAAGGGGTGGAGTTTATAACTCCACGCAACGCCGCGGTATCGACCATAGTCGTACCGGGTACGGGGCAGAACCGGCCACAGTCCGTTCCCTGGTTGCTTCCCCGCCACAGGGCCGCGACACGGACGCCTGTCAGTCGAGCAGGACTGGCCACAAGTCGTCCGTCTC
>JAGKTI010041403.1:0-10254 GCA_018397915.1 Birgus latro
CGGAATTCTGGATTATTAACTTCTGATTTGTTGATTTTTCTTTTTTTACATCCGCCGTGACTTGAAGGACAAGAAGTAGTTCAAATTGTGAAATAGTTCCGGCTGATAGAATCCGTTTTGGAGGTAGGTCCATTCTCTTTCAATTTAATGATGTCTTAATAAACGTATTTCTCGGCGAAAACGCTGAATATTAAACTTCCTCAAGTGTTCTCAAAGTTGAATATAAAACACATTATATTATATTCAGAACTTAGAAGACACTTGTGAGGGTGAAACAGTCACATTTATGAAGGATAACAAGAAGTCGAGTGACATGTAAAGAGACCTGGCACCTTAGGTTTAAAGAACAAATACATAGAAACATTGTGAGGATCACCAAAACAATATAAAATCTTCGATTTTTTTTTTCTCCAGAAGTAGTTTAAAATTACGTCGAGCCTCGTAGCTGTAAAAAAAAAAATACAATATCAAGGTTTCTGTTGCACCAAAAACCACATTTCCTTATGCAAAATCTTTGAAAACTGTGATTATTCATGAGACGGAGTTCTGGATTATTAACTTCTGATTTGTCGATTTCTTTTTCCCTTCGCCGTGACTTGAAGGACAAGAAGTAGTGCAAATTGTGAAATAGTACAGGCTGATAGCATCAGTTTTGGAGGTAGGTCCATTTTTTTTTATTTAATGATGGCTGAATAAGCGTATTTCTCGGCGAAAACCATGAATATGAAACTTCCTCAATTTTTCTCAAAGTTGATTGTAAAACACATTACATTATATTCAGAACTAATAAGACATTTGTGAGGTTGAAAATGTCACATTTATGAAGGATAACAAGAAGTCGACTGACACGTAAAGAGAGCTGTCACAGGTTTTTAAGAACAAATACATTGAAACTTTGTGAGGATCACCGAAACAATTTAAAATCGATTTCTTTTTCACCAGAAGCAGTTTTAAATTACGTCGAGCCTCGTGGCGGTAAAAAAACACACACACACACACACACACACACACACATTTTCACAATATGAAAGTTTTTGTTGCAAAAAGAAACACATTTTCTTTGGTAAATCTTTCAATACTGTGATTCCTTTTGAGACGGATTTGTGGATTATTAACTTCTGAATTGTTGATTTTTTTTCCCCCCTTAGCCGTGACTTCAAGGACAGGAAGTAGTGCAAATTGTGAAATACTTCCGGTTGATAACATCCGTTTTGGAGGTAAGTCCAAACTCTTTTAATCTAACGTTAGCTGAATAAGCGTATTTATTGGCGAAAACTCTGAATAATCGTATTTTTCTGCGCAAACGCTGAATATGCAACTTACTCATGTGTTCTCAGAGATGATTGAAAAACACATTATATTATATTCAGAACTAAGATACTTTTCAGGGTGAAAATGTCACATTTATGAAGGATAACAAGAAGTCGACTGACCCGTAAAGAGAGCTAGCACCATAGGTTTTTAAGAACAAATAGCTTGAAACATTGTGAGGATCAATTAAACAATTTAAAAACCTCATTCCTTTTTTTTTTTGTACTCCAATAGAAGCACTTTAAAATTACGTCGAACCTCGTGGCGGCACAAAAAAAAAAAAAAAAAAAACGAAAATTTTCACAGTATCAAGGTTTCTGTTACACCAAAAACCACATTTCCTTTGGTAAAACCTTTCAATACTATGATTGCTCTTGAGACTTAAATCTGGATTATTAACTTCTGATTTGTTGGCTTTTCTTTTTTCCATTCGCCGTGACTTGAAGGACAAGAAGTAGTGCAAATTGTGAAATAGTTCCGGCTGTAAGAATCCGTTTTGGAGGTATTTCTATTATCTTTTAGTCTACTGATGGCTAAATAAGCGTATTTCTCGGCGAATACGTTGAATGTGAAACCTCTTCAAGTGTTCTCAAAGTTGATTGTAAAACACATTATATTATACTCAGAACTTAGAAGACACTTGTGAGGGTGAAAATGTCACATTTATGAAGCATAACAAGAAGTCGACCGACACGTAAAGAGAGCTGGCACCTTAGGTTTAAAGAACAAATACCTTGAAACTTTGTGAGGATCACCGAAACAATTTAAAATCTTCGATTTTTTTCTCCGGAATCAGTTTAAAATTAGGTCGAGCCTCGTGGCTGTAAAAAAAAAAAAAAAAAAACACATTTTCACAATATCAAGGTTTCTGTTGGACCAAAAACCACATTTCCTTAGGTAAAATCTTTCAAAACTGTGATTTTTCTTGAGACGGAGTTCTGGATTATTAACTTCTGCTTTCTCGATTTTTTTTTTCCCATTCGCCGTGACATCAAAGACAGGAAGTAGTGCAAATTGTGAAATAGTTCCGGCACATAACATCCATTTTTAAGGTAAGTTCAAACTCTTTTAATCTAATGATGGCTGAATAAGCGTATTACTCGGTGAAAACACTGAATATGCAACTTACTCATGAGTTCTCAAAGATGATTGAAAAACAAATTATATTATATTCAGAACTAAGAAACTTTTGAGGGTGAAAATGTCACATTTATGAAGGATAACAAGAAGTCGACTGAAGCATAAAGAAAGCTGGCACCATAGGTTTTTAAGAAAAATTGCTTGAAACATTGTGAGGATCACCTAAACAATTTAAAAACCTCTATTTTTTTTTTTTTACTCCAGAAAAAGCAGATTAGAATTACGTCGAGCCTCGTGGAGGTAAAAATAAAATGAATATTTTCACAATATAAAGGGGTCTGTTACACCAAAAACCACATTTCCTTATGTAAAATCTTTCAATACTGTGATTGCTCTTGAGACAGAATTTTGGATTATTAACTTCTGATTTGTTGATTTTTATTTTTTTTTACATCCGCCGTGACTTGAAGAGGTAGTGCAAATTGTGAAAGAGTTCCGGCTGATAGAATCCGTTTTGGAGGTAGGTCCATTCTCTTTTAGTCTAATGATGGCTGAGTAAGCGTATTTCTCGGCGAAAACGCAGAATATGAAACTTCCTTAAGTGTTCTCAGAGCTGATTATAAAATATTATATTATATTCAGAACTTAGAAGACACTTGTGAGAGTGAAACAGTCACATTTATGAAGGATAACAAGAAGTCAACTGACACGTAAGAAGACCTGGCACCTTAGGTTTAAAGAACAAATACCTTGAAACTTTGTGAGGATAACGGAAACAATTTAAAATCTTCGATTTTTTTTCTCCAGAAGCAGTTTAAAATTACGTCGAGCCTCGTAGGTATGAAAAAAAATCAATATCAAATTTTTTGTAGCACCAAAAACCGCATTTCCATAGGTAAAATCTTTCAGTACTGTGATTCCTCTTGAGACGGAGTTCTGGATTATTAACTTCTGATTTGTCGATTTTTCTTTTTTTTCCATTCGCCGTGAGTTGAAGGACAAGAGGTAGTGCAAATTGTGAAATATTACCGGCTGATAGCATCAGTTTTGGAGGTAGGTCCATTTTAAAAAAAAAATTAATGACGGCTGAATAAGCGTATTTCTCGGCGAAAACGCTGAATGTGAAACTTCCTCAAGTGTTCTCAAAGTTGATTGTAAAACACATTATATTATACTCAGAACTAAGAAGACAATTTTGAGGGTGAAAATGTCACACTTATGATGGATAACAAGATATCGATTGACACGTAAGATCTTGCACCTTAGGCTTTTAAGAACAAATAGCTTGAAACATTGTGAGGATCACCGAAACAATTTAAAAAATTCGATTTTTTTTTCCCCAGAAGCAGTTTAAAATTGCGTCGAGCCTAGTGGTGGAAAAAAAAAAAAAACTATTTCACAACATAAAGGTTTATGTTACACCAAAAATCACAATCCCGTTGGAAAATTTTATCAATACTGTGATTCCTCTTGAGACGGAATTATGGATTATTAATTTCTGATTTGTCATTTTTTTTCTCCTCCGTAACTTCAAGGACTAGAAGTAGTACAAATTGTGAAATAGTTCAGGCTGATAGCATCCGTTTTGGATGTAGGTCCATTCTCTTTTAATCTTATGATGGCTGAATAAGCGTATTTCTCGGCGAAAACGCTGAATATGCAACTTACTCATGTGTTCTCATAGACGATTGAAAAACACATTATATTATATTATGAACTAAGAAACTTTTGATTGTGAAAATGTCACATTTATGGAGGATAAGAAGAAGTCGACTGACCCGTAAAGAAAGCTGGCACCTTAGATTTTTAAGAACAAATAGCTTGAAACATTGTGAATATCACCTAAACAATTTAAAAACCTCATTTTTTTTTTCTCCGGATGAAGCAGTTTAAAAATACGTCGAACCTCGTGGCGTAAAAAAAAAAAAAAAAACGAACATTTTCACAATCTGATGGTTTCTTTAACACCAAAAACCACATTTCCTTATGTAAAACCTTTCAATACTGTGATTGCTCATGAGACGGAATTCTGGATTAATAACTTTTGATTTGTTGATTTTTCTATCTTTCCATTCGCTGTGACTTGAAGGACAAGAATTGCAAATTTTGAAACAGTTCCGGCCAATGGAATCCGTTTTGGAGGTAGGTCCATTCTCTTTTAATCTAATGATGGCTGAATAAGCATATTTCTCGGCGAAAGCGCTGAATATGAAGCTTCCTCAAGTGTTCTCAGTTTATTGTAAAACACATTATATTATATTCAGAACTTAGAAGACACTTGTGAGGGTGAGAAAGCCACATTTATGATGGATAACAAGAAGTCCACTGACACGTAAAGAGAGCTGGCACCCTAGGTTTAAGGAACAAATACCTTGACACTTTGTGAGGATCACCTTGACAATTTGAAATCTTCGATTTTTTTTTCTCCAGCAGTTTAAAATTTCGTCGAGCCTCGTGGCTGTAAAAAAAAAAAAAAATCTCAATATCAAGGTTTTTGTTGCACCAAAAACCACATTCGTTTGGTAAAATCTTTCAATACTGTGATTCCTCTTGAGACTGAGTTCTTTATTATTAACTTCTAATTTGTCGATTTTTTTATCCCTTTGCCCTGACTTCAAGGGCAATAAGTAGTGCAAATTGTGAAATAGTTCCGGCTGATAGCATCCGTTTTGGAAGTAGGTCCATTCTCTTTTAATCTAATGATGGCTGAATAAGCGTATTTCTTGGCGAAAACGCTGAATATGAAACTTCCTCAAGTGTTCTCAGTTGATTATGAAATACAGTATATTATATTTAGAACTTAGAAGACGCTTGTGAGGGTGAAAATGTCACATTTATGAAGGATAACAAGAAGTCGACTGACACGCAAAGAGTGCTGGTACCATAGGTTTTTAAGAAGAAATAGATTGAAACATTTTGAGGATTACTGAGACAATATAAAATCTTCGATTTTTTTTTCTCTAGCAGTTTAAATTTACGTCGAGCATCGTGGCGATAAAAAAAAACATTTTCACAATATCAACGTTTCTGTTGCACCAAAATCCACATTTTCTTAGGTAAAATTTTTCAATATTGTGATTCTTCTTGAGATGGAGAACTGGATTATTAACTTCTGATTTGTCGATTTTTTTTCCTCATTAGCCGTGACTTCAAGGAAAAGAAGTAGTGCAAATTGTGAAATAGATCCGGCTGATAACATCCGTTTTGGTGGTAGTCCAAACTCTTTTAATCTAATGATGGCTGAATAAGCGTATTTCTCGGCGAAAACGCTGAATATGCAACTTACTCATTTGTTCTCAAAGATGATTGAAAAACATATTATATTCAGAAATAAAAAGCTTTTGAGGGGGAAAATGTCACATTTATGAAGGATAACAAGTCGACGGACCCGTAAAGAGAGCTGGCACCTTAGGTTTTTAAGAACAAATAGCTTGAAACATTGCAAGGAACACCTAAACAATTTAAAATTTCTTTTTTTTGTACTAAAGAAAAACCAGTTTTGAATTACGTCGAGCCTCGTGGAGGAAAAAAAAAACAATATTTTCACAATATCAAGGTTTCTGTTACACCAAAAACCACATTTCCTTAGGTAAAACCTTTCAATAATGTGATTGCTCTTGATACGGAATTCTGGATTATTAAATTCTCATTTGTTTATTTTTCTTTTTTTCCATCCGCCGTGACTTGAAGGAGAAGAAGTAGTACAGATTGTGAAATAGTTCCGGCTGATAGAATCCGTTTTGGAGGTAAGTCCATTCTCTTTTAATCTAACGATGGCTGAATAAGCGTATTTCTCGGCGAAAACGCTGAATATGAAACTTCCTCAAGTGTTCTCAAAGCTGATTATAAAACACATTATATTATATTCAGAACTTAGAAGACACTTGTGAGGGTGAAAATGTCATATTTACGAAGGATAACAAGAAGTCGACTGACATGTAAAGAGACCTGACACCTTAGTTTTAAAGAACGAATACCTTGAAACTTTGTGAGGATCACCGAAACAAATTAAAATCTTCGATTTTTTTTTCTCCAGAAGTAGTTTAAAATTACGCCGAGCCTCGTTGCTGTAAAAAAAAAAAAAAATACAATATCCAGGTTTCTGTTGTACCCAAAACCACATTTCCTTAGGTAAAATCTTTCACTACTGTGATTCCTCTCGAGACGGAGTTCTGGATTATTAACTTCTGATTTGTCGATTTTTCTTTTTTTCCCTTCGCCGTAACTTCAAGGACAAGAAGTAGTGCAAATTGTGAAATAGTACCGGCTGATAGCATCAGTTTTGGAGGTAGGTCCGTTTTTTTTTATTTAATGATGGCTGAATAAGAGTATTTCTCGGCGAAAACCCTGAATATGAAACTTTCTCAAATGTTCTCAAAGTTGACTGTAAAACACTTCATATTATATTCAGAACTAAGATGACACTTGTGAGATTGAAAATGTCACATTTATGAAGGATATCAAGAAGTCGACTGACACGTAAAGAGAGCTGCCACAGGTTTTTAAGAACAAAGACACTGAAACTTTGTGAGGATCACCGAAACAGTTTAAAATCGATTTTTTTTTCTCCAGAAGCAGTTTAAAATTACGTCGAGCATCGTGGCGGTAAAAAAAAAAAAAAATCACAATATAAAGGTTTCTGTTACACCAAAAATCACAATTCCGTAGGAAAAATCTTTCAATACTGTGATTCCTCTTGAGACGGAATTATGGATTATTAATTTCTGATTTGTCAATTTTTTTTTCTCTACTCCGTAACTTCAAGGACAAGAAGTAGTACAAATTGTGAAATAGTTCAGGCTGATAGCATCCATTTTGGATGTAGGTCCATTCTCTTTTAATCTAATGATGGCTGAATAAGCATATTTCTCGTCGAAAACGCTGAGTATTCAACTTACTCATGTGTTCTCAAAGATGATTGAAAAACACATTATATTATATTAAAAAATAAAAAACTTTTGAGGGTGAAAATGTAACATTTATGAAGGATAACAAGAAGGAGACTGACTCGTAAAGAGAGCTGGCACCTTAGGTTTTTAAGAACAAATAGCTTGAAACATTGTGAGGGTCACCTAAACAATTTAAAAACCTCATTTTTTTTTTTTTCTCCAGAAGAAGCAGTTTATAATTACGTCGAGCCTCGTGGCGGAAAAAAAAGAAACGAATATTTTCACAATCTCATGGTTTCTGTTACACCTGAAACCACATTTCCTAATGTAAAACCTTTCAATACTGTGATTGCTCTTGAGACGGAATTCTTTATTAATAACTTCTTATTTTTCGATTTTTTCTTTCAATTCGCCGTGACTTGAAGGACAAGAATTGCAAATTGTGAAATAGTTACGGCTGATAGAATCCGTTTTGGAGGTAGGTCCATTCTCTTTTAATCTAATGATGGCTGAAAAAGCCTATTTCTCGGCGAAAACGCGGAATATTCAACTTCCTCAAGTGTTCTCAAAGTTGATTATAAAACACATTATATTATATTCAGAACTTAGAAGACACTTGTGAGGGTGAAAAAGTCACATTAATGAATAATAACAAGAAGTCGACTGACACGTAAAGGGACCTGGCATTTTAGGTTTGAAGAACAAATACCTTGAAGCTTTGTGAGGATCACCGAAAGAATTTAATATCTTCGATTTATTTTTCTCAGAAGCAGCTTAAAATTACGTCAAGCCTCGTGGCTGTAAAAAAAAAAAAAATCAGTATCAAGGTTTCTGTTGCACAAAAAAAAACACATTTCCTTAGGTAAACTCTTTAAGTACTGTGATTCCTCTTGAGACTGAGTTCTGGATTAATAACTTCTGATTTGTCAATTTCTATTTTTTTTCCTTCGCCGTAACTTCAAGGACAAGAAGTAGGGCAAATAGTTAAATAGTTCCGGCTGATAGCATCAGTTTTGGAGGTAGGTCCTTTTTTTATTTATTTTTTATTTAATGATGTTTGAATAAGCGTATTTCTCGGCGAAAACGCTGAATATGAAACTTCCTCATGTTCTCAAAATTGATTGTATAACACATTATATTATAATCAGAACTAAGAAGACACTTGAGAGGGTGGAAATTTCACATTTATGAAGGATAACAAGAAGTCGACTGACACGTAAAGAGAGCTGGCACATTAGGTTTTTAAGAACAAATAGATTGAATCTTTGTGAGGATCACCGAAACAATTTAAAATCTTCGATTTTTGTTTTCTCCAGAAGCAGTTTGAAATTACGTCGAGCCTCTTGGCCGTAAAAAAAAAAAAAAAATCACAATTTGGATGTTTCTGTTGCACCAAAAACCACATTTTCTTAGGTAAAATCTTTCAATACTGTGATTCCTCTTGAGACGGAATTCTGGATAATTAACTTCTCTCCCCCCCCTTAGCCGTGACTTCAAGGACAAGAATAAGAGCAAATTGTGAAAGAGTTTCGGTAGATAACATTCGTTTTGGAGGTAAATCCAATCTCCTTTAATCTAATGATAGCTGAATAAGCGTATTTCTCGGCGAGAACGCTGAATATGTAACTTACTCATGTGTTCTTAAATGTGATTGAAAAATACATTATATTATATTCAGATCTAAAAAACTCTTGAGGGTGAAAATGTTACATTTATGACGGATAATTAGAGGTCGACTGACCCGTAAAGAGAGCTGGCACCTTAGGTTTTTTAAAACAAATAGCTTGAAACATTCTGAGGATCACCTAAACAATATAAAAACATTTTTTTTTTTTTACTCCAAAAGCAGTTTAAAATTACGTCGAACCTCGTGGCGGCAAAAAAAAAAAAAAAAAAAAAAAAAAATCACAATATCAAGGATTCTGTTACACCAAAAACCATCTTTCCTTACGTAAAACCTTTCAATACTATGATTGGTTTGGAGACGGAACTCTGGATTATTAACTTCTGATTTGTTGATCTTTCTTTTTTTTCCCATTCTCCGTAACTTGAAGGACAAGAAGTAGTGCAAATTGTGAAATAGTTCCGGCTGCAAGAATCCGTTTTGGAGGTAGGTCTATTCTCTTTTAATCAACTGATGGCTAAATAAGAGTATTTCTTGGCGAATATGTTGAATATGAAACTTCCTGAAGTATTCTTAAAGTTGATTGTAAAGCACATTATATTATATTCAGAACTTAGAAGACACTTGTGAGGGTGAAAATGTCACATTTATGAAGGATAACAAGCAGTCGACTGACACGTAAAGAGAGCTGGCACCTTAGGTTTAAAGAACAAATACCTTGAAATTTTGTGAGGATCACCGAAACAATTTAAAATCTTCGATTTTTTTCTCCAGAAACAGTTTAAAATTACGTCGAGCCTCGTGGCTGTAAAAAAAAAAAAAAAAGAATATCAAGGTTTCTGTTGCACCAAAAATCACATTTCCTTAGGTAAAATCTTTCAAAACTGTGATTCCTCTTGAGACGGAGTTCTGGATTATTAACTTCTGATTTGTCGATTTTTCTTTTTTTCCCTTCGCCGTGAGTTCAAGGACAAGAAGTAGTGCAAATTGTGAAATAGTACCGGCTGATAGCATCAGTTTTGGAGGTAGGTCAATTTTTTTAAATTTAATGATGGCTGAATAAGCGTATTTCTCGGCGAAAACCTTGAATATGAAACTTCCTCAAGTGTTCTCAAAGTTGATTGTAACACACATTATATTATAATCAGAACTAAGAAGACACTCTGAGGTTGAAAATGTCACATTTATGAAGGATAACAAGAAGTCGACTGACACGTAAAGAGAGCTGGCACAGGTTTTTAAGAACAAATACATTGAAACTTTGTGAGGATCACCGAAACAATTTAAAATCGGTATTTTTTTTTTTTTTTTTGTCCAGAAGCAGTTTAAAATTACGTCGAGCCTCGTGGC
>JAGKTI010041404.1:0-10254 GCA_018397915.1 Birgus latro
ACGCATCCCATCCAGGTAAAGACCGATGCTTGCGCCAAGCACGTCTCGAGTACTATTGGCCAACCATGCGTCACGATATCAATTCGCACTGTGACTCTTGCATCTCGTGCCACCGCCACAAAGGTTCCACCGGCTTACCTGCACCGCTCTTACAATATCCAATCCCGTCACGCCCATGTGAAACAGTGTCCATCGATCTTCTAAAACTCCCTCTTACAGAATCAGGTGCAGAGTATTTGTTTGTAGCAGTCGACCACTTCTCACGCTACTGTGTCTTCGTCCCCCTCTCAGATAAGACCACAAAGAGTGTTGCACTTGCTTTCGTAGATCACGTAATTTGCCCGTTCAGTACACCACATACCATCCTCACTGACAATGGTACTGAGTTCAACAATAGCCTCCTGGAGGAGATCTGTCGCCGCTTTAAAATTAATAAATGTAATGTCATACCTAACCATCCAGCTTCCAATGGCCTTGTAGAGCACCACAATAGAAAAATCTTAGAGTGCCTCAGACACCTAGGCTCCCATAGTTCGATATGGGATGACTGAATTCCCCAAATGGCATCCTCAATCAATAGCTCCATCAATGCTTCCATTGGCGAATCTCCCTTCTTTGTTCTCATTGGTTTTGACAAACACCTACCATACACCCTGTTATCCTCAAAGCCAGACCCTATCTATAACATGGATGACTATGTCAAAGTAAAATTGGCCAACTTCCAAACAATCCATCAGTATGTAACGTCGAATCTCACTTTATCTAAGGAGGACATGATAAAACGCCAACATAAATCTGCCTCTCCTATCACTATCGACGTTGGTGATCTAGTCTATGCTCATTCCCATACGCGTACCTCTAAATTGGATGACAAATTTACCAGCCCCCATCGCGTACTGAATAAACAAGCCAACAAGTTTCACATCCAAGACCTCTCCACTACAGACACTAAGTGGGTCCATGCTGACGATCTAAAACGTGCTCCACGGGGCCTAGTGTTGGAAGAATCACTTGCACAACCTACTGCTCTTCCTCCTACTCCACAAATCTCTCACTCTACCCCATCTCCACCTATCCAGTCTCCTTCCTCTCCACCTACACCTACTCATTCATCAGTCAATTAGTATCGATCCAAACTGCGTTCCGCCCATCAACCTCTCCAGGAACTCGCCCATTAATTCTCACCTGATCTTCTAGGTATGATGTTCGCGGTCTACCTACTGGCAGTGCTGACCCTCCTAGGGTCTGGGTCGGGTGAGGACGATGGTGGAGTACGTCCGGGGGCCTTGGTCGGCTCAGGAGGGGAGGTAATGCTGATTGAAGATGTAGTCTCCCTGCGCTACGATCTTGCGCCCCTTGCCGACATAGCCATCGCCCTGCCTGCCTACGCACACCAGCTCCACAAAATCAAGACCCACCTCTCAGCCCTCATGGGGAAACACAACCCAAATCAGTATTTATATCATCTTTTCCTCCCACTCTCCTAGCAGTTGCAATACATTTCTCGTCAATTCACTGAGCTCAATGACACTTTCTCCATTCAGCCACCTGTAGGTCGTTCTCATGTGAAACGAGGTCTCTTTGACCTCGGAGGTGAGATTCTAAGCGGATTGTTTGGCGTCGCTACAGTCCGTGACCTTTCCGGCTTCAAATCTGACCTAGCTCATGTAGCTTCCGCCCTAGAATCTCAACGCCGAGTCATCAAAGTCCAACACACAATGTTACAGAAGATTACAACCCACCTAAATGAAGTAACTTCCACTCTGAACAACTTCACCGACATCTTAAACCAACACCTCTCCAATCTCAACGTTATTTCTCAGATCTTTTATCTCAAACTCAACATGGATAATCTACAACCAGCCATTGACTCCCTACTCTCTCGGGTCACTACCTTGGTTTGTATCCTAGTTGATGCTATTAATGGACATGTCACTGCAGACTTAGTACCTATCTCAGCTCTCCGCTCTGTATTAGATTGGGCTCACTCTACTTTCGGTTTATCCCCAGTACTCCTCTACTCCTCTCTCGAATATTGCTATCCAGTTCTCAAAGCCACTCTTCTCACCGCATCCGTCGTCGTCCATATCCCTCTCCGTTCTGACATCACCTTCAACCTTTTCCACAGCATTCCCTTCCCCTTCCGGTACAACAACTCCTTATTGCAAGTCTCTGTTCCTACAGAATATTTCCTCCTATCCCATGACCATCTTTCAATTGCCTTCCTTTTTCCCACCGACCTGCAGCAGTGTTCCTCCCTCACCCCTACCTCTCATTTCTGTTCTCCCCAACTTTTTGCTACCTTCCCTAGCAGCGCTACGCCCTGTGAGTCTGCTTTAGTTCGTAACCATTCCATATACTCGGCCTGTTCCTTTGTTCCAGTTGCTGTACTCCCAGTCCACCATGCTCACCTCAGCCACGTCCAGTACTTCTTCTTCACTGTCCCCATCTCTCTCACCATCATGTGTCCTGGTACTTCGGTCAGCTCCGTACCCGCTCGTGGTCTCTATAAAGCACCGGACTATTGTACCGTCAAATCAGAGTCAGTCATCACTTATGCCACTCGATATCACCAATCAGTCCGGAAACATTCCTATGACATCTTCCAACCAATTGACATACCTTCCAACCTGCCACCTACTAACATTACCATTATCTCCCCCAACATGTGTATGGTAACATTCCTCAACGACAGTGACTTCATTATGGATCAATTTTCTCTGGCCCTCAGCCGTTCATGGGTTCATCCAACCGTTGTGTTTCCCCCTGTGGTCATCTCTTTCATAGGTTTTCTACTCATAATCTGTGCAGTGCACTGTTGTGTCCGGAAAATGGAAAACAGACTACAGGAAATCAGACTGGCTACTGGCATAGTGCGACCTACCCAGGATTAAGTGCCCTCCCATTCAGTGACTGCCTGTGCCACCTGATAAGTTCCATAAACTGTGGACAGAAAAAGTACCACCAGCAAATGTTGACATATCTCTTATACAGTAATGTGAGACAACTAGAAACTAACATAGAAAAAAAAATGAAAGACATGTGTACCCTATTTCACGAGTGTTCTCTACAGTACTTATATAGATCTAAGCACATGCGTGACCGCATACTCTATTTACTCCTTGTATCATATATCAACATGACTCTATGTGTATCTTATATCAACATACCGCCCCTTGTAACAGTGTATATCACTAGTTTCCATCCCCTTGACATGGCCATGTCCCCCCTCCAACCCCTGTATCATATTTACTCCCTACCATCCCCTGTTTCATAATCCCTCCCTTCTTCCCCTGTATCATACACCCTACATGTTCAAATCTCCCACCTCCCTTAGTCATATGAACCACCCCATATACCTCCACTCTCGTGTCAGGAGACACCATCTCAATAACCCCGGGGAGTATTGTACCATTCCCCTTATATGTATATGTGTATGTATTATGCCTCCCTTACTGTATACCCCCCCACTGTATACCCCCCCCCACTGTATCCAAAACTGCAGTGTTCCCAGGCTAGCCTAGCCAATCAACTCCATATGTTTCGACTCTAGTGCAGTCGAGGGCTGATATCAGAGAGGCAACACCTATATTTCTGTGCTCCACATTAAAGGCCCTAAATACCTACTCCAGGACTTTACTTCAACCATCAAGAGAGGGGTGTTACAGGGGGAGGGGGCTATAATATTTTTATTGAAAAATGAAGCAAAGGCTGAAAGTCTGTAAAAAGTTATCTATTGAGGGGAAAAATGAACAAATGAGAAATAGACTCAAGATCGTTTCACTGTGAGATGCATGGAATCAATCATGATCATGCAGTCGCCTGCAACCCTAAATTGAGTGTTCCATCATATCGTTTCCAACCCTGTGATTTATTATAATTTTACACATCACAAATGTCTTGGGAGCTTCATATGAGTGTTTATTTTGTTTCGAAGCCTGAACCCCAACGAACCTCAGATCTGGCGCGCTCTGTCAGCAAAAGAATGTGTGAAGTGGAGAACGTGGTTGTAGCATGTTTTTTTCATAGAGGAAAGAACCCAAATGTTGAAAGACCGAGAAATGATCTTTCCAGTGAAACTTAACAGAAAAGAGAAAAAAATAAAATCTGTTCATTACGAGATGCCTGGGCACATTGCATTTAAAAGACACGAGGTCATAGGCAGAAGGAAATGCAGACTGAAGAAGACAGCTGCAGAGTTGACCTATTGCGTCAACTGACACAATATATACTTGTTAACTCTTGCACTGGAGACAGAAAAGTGACTTGCACGACGGGTGTTACACGAGTGCCGTAGTGGAGGACAGATGCAGGCGGATTGTTCAGAAAAGCAGTGACCAAAGAAGCAGCAGTAGTAAATAGATAACGATGCAAGAGTGCAGCGATGAGACAGATTGAGGAGTCAGTAAATGGAGGGGAGCTGATGGAATGAATAGCCTTTGACTCCATCCTCATTAGAAGAAATGTAGAACCATATGTTGGTGGTGGAGAGAAATTTTGGTATGAAATGCTTTATTGTGCATGCTTCACAGGTTTAAATTAGCAGTGTGTGTGTGTGTGTGTGTGTGTGTGTGTGTGTGTGTGTGTGTGTGTAACATTTTGGCTTTTTTTTAAGTTTTATACAAAATTTTTGAAATTAAGTTTGGTTTTGGTGGTTTTACAATGTGTGATGTGCAGGATATTTGTCATTTTTCCTACGTACTTATTACATATATGACCTGGTCCACATCAAATACTTGCTGGCAGGGGTGGGTGCGGGATTAAAGGGATTAAAGAATCTCCCGAGCTAGACCTTACAATATCATATAGCCCCGCTAGGTAACAGGAGGGCGCTACCCCTCCCGGCACGGCAGTCCCGGGCGCGGCTGGTGGGTGCGGGAGGGAGTTTTGCATCGCTGTAGCCCATACAAGTGACCCCACTGGATGCGGCCAAGTGCGCACCAGAAGTACTATGGGTTGCAGTAATGTAAACTCCCTCCCACGCCAGCATGCAATTTTTGGTGTGCAAGACTGTCTACCATTGAATTTTGTGGACATGGCTTACCCTCTGTCCCTTACCTCGCGTGTTCATATGCAACTGAATGCTGCAATTTGAGTATGGGATTTGTATGTGTGTGTGTGTGTGTGTGTGTGTGTTCTTACCTAATTGTATCTTTACAGGATTGAGTCAGGCTCTTACTGTCCTGTGTTTTGAGCTATTGTTATCATACATATCTTTGAATTTTTCAGTAGTGTGGACACACACTAATTCATTTGATAGTGCATTCCGCTGATCATTTTTTTTTTCGACTCTGGGCATAAGCTTCACAGCCTGCTATCAAGGCCCAGCAGTCCTCCTACATACCACACACCTCTACATGTCACCACTTCGGCGCTAACACCCACCGTCCATATTGAATACATGCTAGGGCTGTCTAATACAGGACTGGTGTATTGATATTAGCGGGGGTAATTTTACATGTCGGCGGGTCTTCTGGTAGATCAGTAAAGCTTGATTTAACGATAATCAAATCCTTAAACTGTTCCCTGCCCCAGCGAGGATTTGAACCTGGGTCCGTTAGGACTGCAAGCCACCTCTCTACCGATCGAGTAATTGCTCTGTTTGGGAAACTGCATTTCCTTGAGTCTTTATCATTTCTCTTTTTGTATAGTTTTTTGTAGTGTCCTCTTGATTTTGCTTCCCCATAAGTTATATACGCATATACTATATGTCTATTTCCTCTTTTCCTGTGATGAATTTATATAACATAATCGTGTCTCCTCTTTTCTTTCTCTCTTGTAATATTGGTGGGTTTAATTTTTCTTGTTTTTCTTCATAGCTTACATCCCTTAAGCTTGGAGACCATCTTGTAGCGGCTCTTTGTGTCTTTGCAATCTTATCAGTAGCACAAAAGTGCCCAGATCTACGCACACGTAGAGCTGGGCACTTTGTTCTGGGCATCCCCACCCCCCCTTACTCCCATTGCGTAGTACTGGACGTGCCTTCAGGCAAACCCTACTTCAACCCCAAACAGGGGTTTGAACTGGGTACCCCCCCCCCAGTTATAAAGTACCCAGGTTTTTGCACGCGGAAGTTGGCACTTTGTTTTGGGCATCCCCTCCACCCCACCCCCGTCCCCGTTTTACTCACGAGAGGGGCAGACCTCCACCTTCTGTGGTAGCTGCTGGCAAACTAACCAAGTGAGTGGCCTTGACCAAAACTTTCACCTGGTGAAAGTCTCTCTCTCTCTCTCTCTCTCTCTCTCTCTCTCTCTCTCTCTCTCTTCATTCTGTTTTCTCTCTAATTTCTTCTTATTATTCTCCATAGTAACTACAGTTGACACCACCCCTACTATTACCTGATTTAATAAACGTCTTTTCATATAAAGGACAAATAAAAACAAAGTGAAACATTTGAAGACATTGATTAATCTTTTTTTCCTATTGCACACATCCTAAACCGGGACATATCAGGCACTGTGCATCACTCAGGTACGGAGGATCTGCACATTTAAAGCAAAATATCATGGGTACCTTGTATGGGTCACACAGTGTTTCCAGATGTTCATCACACCACAGTTCAGCTAAGGGTGATTTCGCATAGTTATGCTCGAGTCTGATAGCCGTCCATAGGTCGCATCCCGAACTTGTACCAAAGAAAAAAAAAGTTCAATAAATCACCCTTAGATACAGTAAACAAACACTTCATGAGTTCCCTTTGAAAGATACCTTACCCACCCGGCTCTCCCATTTTCCATAGATGTCTATCGGAGTCTCACCTCCGGAGGTTTATATATCCAACTCTAGATTATTACCAAGTGTTGTCATACACCCATCACCCATTATGGAACTGTAAGGACTGATACTTACCAGTATGTAGAGACTACACTCTTCAGGGGAGATTCTTTCATACGTAAAACGCAAATTTATTAAGACAAAAAGTGCGTCGGCAGTCAGGGAGAAGTACAGGAAAGTATTTATACACATATTTTAGTACCCGTTTATCCTTCTCAACATAATTATGTTTGCGGAATTGTTTTTTGATTATCATCATCAATGTATCTACACCCTCTGTACACATGACATGTTTGAAAAACAATACATAGGCCCTGAAACATAGGAAGAAACACTGCAGGCGGTAGGGTTGTGTGCACAGTTTAAATGTTCTATGATTTCTTTAAAAAGTTACAAAATATTCAGAGTACTGGTTAGGTGGAAGACCATATGAATCAAGGAAATATATAATGTGATCCTTTATGAAAAACAAACCCAGTGTCCCATTTCTCCAGTTTTTGAATTGGGTAATATGTTAGTAATGATAAACACAGGTCCAAGTTTGTCAGGTATTTTCACATGTATCATTTCATCAGCTGCGGGACATCCCCGGAATTGCTTAGTACAGTGAGGGGGTAAATTTTTACGAATCACAGTTTTGAGTTCTTGATCATTCTTTTTTTTTTTTTTAACCTCTCACATCAGAACATATCTGCCGATCATTATTTATTCTTAGAATTCTTTGAGTGTGTCCAGACATCAGCAGGACACGATTAGACCCACTGGCTTTCTGGAATGTTATATTTATTCTCATATTTCCTGTGTATTCAGGATCAATTGCAACTTTAACGTCCTCAGGTAATAGGTCTAAAACTAAAATCATTCTTCCCTTGGTATAGGCCTCATAGTTAAGTAAGTGATCTCGACTGAGGCGTAGAGCCTTCAAGGTATAATGGTCCAGTGATGCGAATTGATATGGAAAAGAGACTGTGAAGTTATACAGACTTCTCCCATTGACACTTACAGCCAGTCCTGACAAGTCAGCACGAGTCATAAACAAAGGATTCTTATTATAAGATCCACAAAAAGCGCCCATATCAACTATACATAAATACAGTTTGCTTGGAATACAGTTCCCCCAAGGGTTGTCAACAGTCACTGAACCTGATGTTGAGCGATGACGTATGATTTTACCACTTGTTTATTATACACATACTCCACAAACGACACTGGATCAAATAACGAAGCATTAAATGCAGCCATGGCCGCCGGCTGAGGAAAGACACGAGTAACCCACAGTTTACACAAATCTATGTGGAGCTTCATTTTGCCTCCATCTTGATGAGTGTTGATAATAAAACTCAGCAAATTCAAGTCGAATATTGACGTCAATGTTATCAGGAAAATATCCACCCAAGCCATTTAAGTCCATCAGTAGTGGACAGTCCATGTTCCTTAGAGTAAGAAACCTTTTTCCTTTATCACTGAGCCCAACAAAACAGTCTTCAGTATAAGTATCTTCAATCCCAATACCATTTTCATCATGAAGTAAATAAAAATTTTTAGCAGTAATACTCCCTACTTTGGAGGGACTAAATGTTGTGAGCAATTTTATAAAGGCTGCATAATTATACATATAGTTATTTTCAACCTGAATCCCATTAAAAACCCCGATGCATTTTTAAATATTGTATGTAATACTGCATTCATGAACATTATCTTTTCATCTTCTAAGAATATGGAAACTCCGTCTGCTTTTGTAAATCGTAATTTCAACTCGAATGCTAGAGTGCTCAAATCAGTGAATGACCCATCAGCTCTAGGTATGCGAAATTCTACACATTTATCAGTTATTTTATTTATTTTTTTAAATCAAAGCCAGCATTTATGGGTAGAACATCCATATCCTGCTTTGAAGCAATTGGTGATTCTATCATCCGGACTTTGTGAGGACAGGAAACATTTCTGATATGGCAGCTGAATAATTGCTGAGAGGGGATTCTACCCCTACTCCCGAAGCAACATCAAGAGACATGTTACAAGAATCAAATCACTATTCTGACTAAGCTATAGTAAGTCATATAAATCCTTTTTATAAAATTTCCGTAATTTTTGCCTCCTTTTTTACTTTCGTTTACGTCCTCCTCTCATGCTAGCTCTTTAAGAAACACCTTTCAGGGCTGTAATACCTCTCTGTTTCAAAGAGTCCTTCAGATTTGCCTTCCCACCAGATACATCCTCCAGCCCACCTCGTCCCATACCCGGAGCTTCAGGAACTATATTTTTCATTTAAAAAAAAAAAAAAAGGAATTACTCGTTTCCCTATGCTCCTTAAAAAGTCAAAAATACCAGCCCCCCGTTGGTAATATATGGGGCTCCTAAAAGTAATATCACTTAGAGCCCCTCCTCGTTTGAGTGGGAATGGGTCTTTGAATAGTAACAGGAATTCATCTTCGGAAGGAGGAATCGGGGTAGTAGGCATCATGGTGTCAAAAACAGTAATAAGTCTTTACCTACGTCTTATATGAAAAACGCAGGTAACACTTTGATTGTCTTCAGAGTAAATTGGTTCACCATTCTGATTAGTAATTTTTATGCCAACACTTTCTATGGTTGAACTGCTAATTGCTTTGTATATTATAGGATTAACACCCTTACTTGTCGCATCATTCGGTAGGGGTATAGCATCAAGGATATTCACAATTTGCCCCCCGAATCATGAAAGGTTAACCAGGTCAGAGTACATATATAAATAATCATTGGCACCATCAGATCTGGGTGGATATGAACCTAGAACCTTAATAGGATTTGGATTCGAGGATGAAGGACTTTTCTTTTCAGTTTTTTGAAATACCGAATAGCGAACTCTTGGCTCAAACACCAGCACTATGGCAATTTCGGAGCAAATTCCATTTATAACTCGGTGTATAAACGATCTGCATCAGCCCCAACTACCATTTTATGGACGACAACCCTATCTATGTTGTAATCATAGTGCAATATTTGTTGGTAAGGGAAGTAATCAGCATACTTTTCTTGAATAATTTCCTGAAGTTCTGTCAACATTCGATAGTTAATGGATTCGATTATAGATACTAAACTGCATGAGCTAAAGTTGCAAACAGTATTTGGTTCCGGTATATAATTATAAAAACTAAACTCATAGTCTTCAATTTCAGATCTCATTATTCGTGCGTGAAAACCAATTTTACACTCCGGATCACCATTTCTGAGACAGTAATAATATTTTGGGAATCAAATACTACTTAACCCAACTTCATATTCATGATTTGGATCTAGCTGCAGTGGGATAATGCGATTATGAAAGTTTGTTGTGGTATCATCTGGATAAACATCTCCACTTGCAGTGGAAGAGAGTTAGAGGTATATGTCATCAGAGTCTTTCAGTGACATGACTATTCCTTTCTAGAATACATACTAACAAAAAATTCTATATATACAGTATATATACTATATATATATACATATATATATATATAT
>JAGKTI010041405.1:0-10254 GCA_018397915.1 Birgus latro
GCAAACCAGGCAGTGACCCCCTGGATCCTAAGTACACTTCCAAGTTTGTTAAATACCCAGCCTCACTCATGGCTTGGGGCTGCTTTACATATTATGGTGTTGGTAGGTTGGTAATTCTACCTGCAAATGAAAAAGTGAACCAGAACAAATTATTTGGAGCTCTTATGTGATGTTTTAAGTGACTTTTGATAAAACCAAGGCAAGAGTATTTATGCAAGATTCTGCCCTTGCACATGTTGCAAAGTCAGTGAAACAGTGGCTAACAGACTGTGAGGTTCCCTTTATTCGAGATTGGCCCGGAAACAGCCCAGATATCAATCCCATTGAGAATTTATGGGCGCACATGAAGCGGCAGCTGCGTAGTATGGACACATCATCTTTGCCTAAACTTGAGGCTGCAGTCAAGCAGCTATGGAGCAGTTTTAGTCCGTCTGTTCTGCAAAACTACGCCATCAGTCTCCCCAGACGCCTTAAGAAGATAATAAAGGTGAAGGGGAATGCCAGTAAATACTAAATTCAATGGTGAGTGTTAATTTATTTGTTTCTCCTTGCTAACCACAAGAATGTTTCCTTTTTTTAAGATGGCGTCAACACTTTCCGCGCCTACTGTATTCTTAATACTTTTCCACAGTCCTTGCCTATCCACCCTGTCATATGCGCTTTCCAAATCGATGAAGGCTGCATATTCTTTACCTTTCTAGAAACTTTTCCACTAAGGATATAAGAATGAAAATCTGATCTACACAACCTCTTCCCTTCCGAAAACCTCCCTGTTCTTCTCCAAGTGATTCCTCTGTTATTGCCCTAACTCTGTCAATAAGTATCCTGCCATATACTTTTCCTGTTACACTAAGAAGGCAAATGCCCATATGATTACCACAAACATGTTTTCCCCCTTTTCCTTTGTACAGGGGGATAATTATACCTGACTTCCAATCCTCCGGGACTCTGCCTTCTTCCCAGGCCAATCTGCACATCTTCCACATCCATTCTGTTACTATCTTTCCCGCATGCTTCAGCCTTTCACCACATACTCCATCAATTGCTGGGGCTTTCCCCATTTTAACTTTCTTCATTGCTTCCACAACTTTCATCCTGGTGATTTCTTCCTCTCTTCTTACATCCCTCCTTCTCCCAGCCATATACTTGCATTACTTTTATTCTTTATGTCCAACAATTCATTAAAGTCTTCTCTCCATCTGCTCACTTTTTTTCCCTTCTCCACTAGTAATCAACCATTTTTATCTTTAAGTTGTTTGTCACCGTGTCTAACTCTCTTTACCTCTTTCCAGATAATTTTCTTTTAAAAAGTATGGATAAAAATTGGCTAACTATAGAGGAATTGGGAATACTGAAGGAGAAGAGGGAGAAAGCAAAAACAAAGAACGAGGAAAGCTCAGAGGAAGAGTAAATTTTTTTTGCAAAGTTCTGTAATAGGATAGTAGATACAAAAGTGGTACATAACCAACAGGGAATTAAAAGAAGGAAGGTAGCTGACTCCTATGACATGTAAACAAGATGATTAAGTTGATCTACTCAAATGTAGATAGAATGGTGTCTGAATTAGTTGAGATGAAAGACTATACCAAAGAAAAGGAACCACATATTATTTGCCTAACTGAAACAAAATTACCCCAAAGATATCAAACAATACCCTAAACTTAGAGGAGTATAATATATGGAGAAGTGACAGAATTTAAGAAAAGGAGGAGGAATTATAATATTAACAAAAAAAAATCTGTAAGTCAAAGGAATAGAGCTAGATAGACCCTCACATGTAGAAATGATTGCAGTAGAGGCTAACACATCTGAAGAGGAAGTAATTGTGGCAAAATTTATACATCCCACCTAAAACAAACACTTGGGAAGGTGGCAAATATGAAGACATATAAGAGCATTACTACATAGAATGGAAGAGAAATCTGAAACAATTATACTGTATTAACTGGATATTTCACTACAAATACACTCAGTCCTTGACTAACACACAGTTGAGTAACACATTTTTGTTCTAACGTGGTCAGCATAATGAGACAAGTCATGTCAAAACATGGAAAAACTCGAGTTCACGCGGGAACTCAGCTGGCCTGGTGATGAAATTTGAAAGTCGCGCGTGATGACGTCACCCTCTAGACTTTGGGTGCTTTTCCTGGGTGCATATTTCCATTCTGTATGGGTATTTGTCTCAGTTCCATAGCCAGCCACCTCAGCCAAGCAGCCCTAGTGAGATAGGTTAATGAGCGAAATTTTGCCTAGTAAACACACGAGCATATTTTTGAGAAAAAATTATGGTTAGGTTTGAAACGACTGTGTGAGCGATGTTCCTGGCTGAGGGTTCCCTGTGGTTACAGAACTGAAATATGCTTCCTGGGCACACTGAAGGGCAAATGGTTAGACGAAAATTTATGGGTTTCGCAATTTCAGGGGACGAAATGGAACGAAAATATATGCTAATCAGAGGGGGGGAAAAAAAACTTTCATCCATGTGTTCTCGGAAGTTAGGGTTCAGTTCCACATTCTTCGTTTGATTTCACGTTTCCCAACACATTTCGGACCACGTGGACATATGGTCATCAGTCCTTTCTCGTGCCACACCTAGCTCTTCCCCACATTCATAACATGTTTTACAGTTTTAAGATACGAAGTGGAACGAAAATGTTTGCTAAATAGAAAAAAAAGTCACTTTCATCCATGTGTTCTTGTATGTTAGCGTTCAGTTTCACATTCTTTGTTCTGTTTCGTGTTTCCCAACACATTTCCAACTGACTGAGCATACAGTTATCAGTCCTTTCTCGCTCCTCACCCCACACTTATAATAGGTTTTGCAGTTCTAAGGGGCAAAATAAAATGAAAATGTTTAATAATTAGAAAAAAAATACTTTCATATATGTGTTCTCGTAATTTAATTAGTGTTCAGTTCCACATTTTTCGTTCAGTTTCGTGCTTCTCAACACGTTTCGGACCGACTGAGCATATGGCTATCAAGTCCTTTCTCACGTCTCACACACTTTACTGTAATCATATGGATTTTGCAGTTTTAGGGGACAAAACTGAACGAAAATATTTGCTAACCAGAATAAAAATTACCCCCATCCATGTGCTCTCGTAAGTTAGCGTTCAGTTCTACATTCTTCGCTCTTCTTGCTGATAGTCTGTTATATTTTTTGGATTACTTTTGGTTGGTAAATAACCGTTTCAAGCGAAATCTGTTTCTCTGTTGTTTTTTTGCTGTGTTCAGTGTTCCACTGTGTCAACTCGTTTGACTCGTTAGGGTTACGGTGAAAGGACCTGTCCTAACCTAAGTGTTTTAACTAAACCTTACCAAGCTTAACTATACCTAACCTAACCTTACATCCAGTTGGGAAGGTAGGAAATGAAAACCATCTTTGAGTATGCCAAGACAATCATATGTACGGCTTCAGGAATGTAATGATAAAAAGTGAGAAAACTTTCAGCAGGAAAAGGTAACTTGCCACCCTGAAAATAGTCAGAAAAATACAGAAAACAAACTGGAGGAATATGAATTGAATTGGTAAGTTCCTTTTACTGCTTTAAGTAGTGCGTACGCATACCAAAATGCAAAAAAACATGGCATGAATGAAAGCAATATCAGAACGATTTGGAGGGACCGGGAGAAGATAATGATCATTCGTAGGAAGTGATGCGAACCTGGCATATCGTTTTCGTTTTCGTTTTTGAAGGCTCCAACATGCTTGCATGCGTTGGCCTTGGTCACCTAATGGCGGCTCTCCACGCTGCTCGATCCCTGGCAGCCTCCCTGTTCAGTCCCTTAACCCTTAAGTCGTACTTAATGACCTCGTCCCATGTCTTTCTTGGTCTACCCCTCCCAACCCCTCCCCCAATATTAACACCTCTCACCCTCTGTACCCAATTATCATCCCCCATCCTCTCCACATGTCCAAACCACCTCAGCCTACCTCTCCTCATCATAACACCAATACACTCCAGTCCCATCCTACCTCTCAACTCTTCCATCGTAAACCCAGCTCCCCCAGGCCTTGCACACAGGGACGCAATGCACATCCACCTAATCATTGTCATTTCTTTACGTTTAAACCTGCAAATATCCTCTTCCTTTACTGTCCAGGTCTCACTACCAAACAGCCTCACACTCCTAACACATGCTGCATATAAAGACCCCTTAGGACGTGGAGAGTCCTCTCAATGTCAAGAGAGGCAACAGCTCCCTGAACTTCTTCCAACCACTTCTCACCCTAGCAACCGAGCTAACTCCAGCCCCACCTCCGGCACATAACATGTCTCCCAAATAACGAAACTCCTCCACACACTCAAGAGACTCACCTGCAAGTTCAACCCTCTCACGCCTAACAATCTCCACCTGCTCTCCCCGACACGCTTCACACATGAAATCAGCATCATTTCGCAGTCTACCTCTAATACCGCTACATCTCTTGTGCACCCATTTATCACAAACACTACACAAGATGTGAAAGTTTATATGTTGTCTACACAGTGTAGAGATTTACACTGTGTGTTTTCCTGAAGCTGACTGAGATGTTTATAGGGCACTATGTAGAGCATCAGAAAAAGAAAACTCTCACTTTACCCTTCTTACCACCTTATCCCACATACATTACCCCCACTTGTATGCACCATCAGGTAAAACAGTGAAAGAGATATAACTTTTGTAATTGAGAACATCAGTGGTATTAAAAATAGTATTAATAAAACAAAAGTTGGGTTGGGTACCCTGGTTTGTTGATACATAGCTTCTCGGCACTTTTCTCCCACCCCCTACCCATAACGTTGTCAGAGTTTTGCCTTTTATCATGTGGCCCTCGGGAGAGACATTAGGCCGTATGGTTAGACGAAAATTTATGGGTCTGGCAGTTTTAGGGAGTGAAATAGAACGAAAATGTATGCAAACCAGAAAAACGAGTACTCTTTCATTCATGTGTTCTCGTAAGTTAGCATTCAGTTTCACATTCTTCGTTCGATATCGCGCTTCCCAACACATTCCAGACTGACTGAGCAGTTAGCCATAAGCTTAGTTAGTCTGAAATGTGTTGGGAAGCATGATATCAAAGAATGTGAAATTGAACTCTAACTCACAAGAACACACGGATGAAATTTTTTCTGGTTAGTACACATATTCGTTTTATTTCGTCCCCTAAAACTGCCATACCATAAATTTTCGTTTAACCATAAGGCCTAAGGTCTCTCCCGAAGGCCACATGATACGAAAGAAGGTGAAATAGACAACACTGGGAGTGGGGGGCGGGAGGAGAATACCGGGAGCTATGCATCAACAGCGCAAACCCAACTTTTGTTTTTTGCTATTTTTAATACCATTAATATTCTTAAGTACAACAGTTATATCTCTTTCAGTGTTTGACATGACGGTGGGTATAAGTGGGGGTAATTTATGTGGGGTAAGGTGGTAATGAGGGGCAAAAGTGAGAGTTTTGAATTGTTGCCAGAACACATTGTACCATTATACATGTAAACATATTGTGTGAGTGATGCGGATTTGAGTTCCATGGTCCTTGTCCAGTATCTGTTGCCCGTGGTACTCGAGGTCTGAGTGTATAAATTCAAATACTCTAGGTATAAGAAGCCATGAAAGCTGTTGGGATCAAAAGCTCCTTGATCTGGTGCAGGAGTTTTTCCTAACACAATATGTAAAGGAAGCCACAAGAAAAAGAAGAATTGATGATCCATCAGTACTACATCTTATATTTACTAGACAAGAAAATGACCTGTCTTTCTATTTATCTATTGCCAGATGCCTTAATGCTGCAAAGGAAGGCCACAAACAAATTGCCTTCATGTTGCCCTTTCCCCCGCCATTTTACTGCCCTGCTCCTGACTCACACCCCCTCTCTCAAATACATTTACATTGCATCCCTCCAACTCATCCTTGGCCTCCCCCCTCCCTCTCCCCCCCTCCACCTCACTCACTTACACTCTCCACATCAGTCTCTCACTCTCCATCCTCTCCACATGGCCAAACCACCTCAGTGTGTTTCTACTAACGCTTCATATCATATCCATATCCACACCACAACACTCCTTCAATTCCTTATTAATTGTCAGTCCGTCTCTCCATGTGATTCTACATGCTCCTCGCAAATAACTCATTTCCACTGCTCTCACTCTCAACTTCTGTCCCTTGAACAAGGTCCAAGCTTCACTACCATATGTTAGAGTTGGTATCACAGTACTGTCATGCAGTAACTTTTCTACTTCCTTGCTCACTTCCCTGTTTCTTATCACTGCTTTCAAGGAACCAGCAATCTTTTTTCCTTGTTGTACCCTTTCAAGCACTTCACCCTCTAAACTTCCATCCTTACTCATCACACTACCCAAGTACTTAAACGCACTCACATTTTCCATTTCCTCCTCTTCCAACCTCACTGTACATTCACTGACTTCATTTCTTTCGAAGTCCATAATTTTACCCTTCCTTACATTCACCTTTTGATTCCGTTTCATACACACTCTCCCAGACTCATCCACCAAGCCTTGCAGCTGTGCTTGGTCTTCACTTAACAGCACAGTATCATTTGTAAAGAGCAGTACAGGGAGTTTCCAAACACTCTCTCTCATTAGGGCTGCTCCAACTTCCATTGGCCTGCCTTGTATCACTTTTACAACCCCATCCATATACAGATTGAACAACCATAGAGACATTACACATCCCTGCTTCAGTCCAACCTTCAAATAGAAAAATTAACTCATTTCACTATCCACATGCACTTCAGCCTTAGCATCCTCATACATACTCTTCACAGCATTCAACAACTTCCCATTTGCTCCATAAACTTAATACTTTTCACACTCCTTGTTTATCCACCCTGTCATATGCTTTCTTCAAATCCACAATGGCCGCATACAACTTCTTTCCCTTCTCAAGAATCTTTACCACTAAAGACCTAAGAATGAATATCTGATCTACACAACCTCTTCCCTTCCTAAAACCTCCCTGTTCTTCTCCATCTGATTCCTCTGTTATTTCCCTAACTCTGTCAGTAAGTATCCTACCACATAGTCTTCCTGTTACACTAAGAAGGCAAATGCCCCTATGATCACCACACACTTCTTTTTCCCCTTTTCCTTTGTACAGGGGAATAATTACAGTATACCTGACTTCCAGTCCTCCAGAACTCAACCTTCCTCCCAGGCCAATCTGCATATCACATCCATTCTACTACTATCTCTCCCTCATGCATCAGCATTTCACCACACACTCCATTAATCCTGGGACTTTCCCCATTTTGACTGAAAGACTGACGAGGAGAGTGTATGTGAGTGAGGTGGAGGGGGCGAGAGGGAGGGGGAGGCCGAGGATGAGATGGAAGGATGGAGTGGAGAGGTATATGAGAGAGGGGGGTGAGTTGGGAGCATGGTAGTGAAATGGCAGGGGACAGAGTGACCACCCCGTGCGGGATTAAGGCGTCTGGCAATAGATGGAACTTCCATCCTACTAATTTCTTCCTTTCTTCTCACATCCCTCCTTCTCCCAGCCATTCCCCAGCCACATATACTCGCATTACTTTCATTCACTATGTTCAGTAATTCCTTAAAGTGTTCTCTCCATCTGCATAGTTTTTCTTCCTTCTCCACTAGTAATCTACTATTTTTATCTTTTACTCCCCAACTAACTTCTTTCACACCCTGTCTAACTTTCTTTACCTCTTTCCAGAACATTTTCTTACATCACCCCCACTTTACACTCAAATTCCTTCCAAATTCCTCTTCCACTTTCATCTTGCTCTCTCTTACTAATCTTTTCACCTGTCTCTTCCTCTACATATAACTCTCTCTTCCGTCTCTCAACTTTCGCACCCATTTCTCATCCACTCACTATATGCGTTCTTCTTTTTTGCCACAGCCTGTCTCCCCTCCTCATTCCACCATGCTGTTCCTTGCACCCCCTTTCATCTTCTCTTTATCCCACACACCACTTCACATGCTGCACAGCTTTCTTCTGTGAGTATCTTGTACACACCTTCCACATCCCCAATCTGCTCCAATCCATATTTACCCAGTCAGTCCTCCACTTCTCTCTATATTGTACCTTTTTCCTGTTCTCCTATAACCTTTCCACCTTCCTTGTCTGAGCTAATCTCTCCCGTCCTTCCCTTCTATTTGGACCTTGTATCTCACCACCATCAAGCCGTGGTCAGGAACTCCATTTCCCCACCCTCTATATGCTCTTGCATCCTTTACACAGCTTCTCGTCCTATCATCCACACACACATAGTCAGTCTTTGTGTTCCATTCATTTGGTTCACCACTCACCTTTCATGTCACTCAGCACGTATACCTGTGGATCATTTTGTGCCCGAAGAGGATATTGGCTGTCACCAACCCCCTCCCGGAAGAAATGTCCATTAGAGCACGGCCATTCTCATCCACTTATGCAGGCACACCCCACTCACCAAGTTCTCTATCCACCTTCACATTCCCTACTTTTTCCATTCATATCTCCAGTCAAAATCACTCATTTCATTCAAACTTTTCCATGTATGCTTCCATATTTGTCCAGAACTCATCTCTCACTCTGGTTGCACGATCTTGGATTGGCGCATACACACACACAGTCACCCACATTTGCAGTCCAACTTTCAATCTTACCCACACAATCCTTCAGCCAGCTGATCCATACTCTTATATTCTCCTTCCATCTTTTGCTCACAACAATACACACTCCTTTTGCCTTCTCTTTCTCACCCACTCCTGCACATATACCCCATCCATACTCCCATTCTCTCACCACCACCTTTGGCTCTCCTCTCCTTTAACTGATCCACCTGGTGAACAAGCCTACATCTTTTCTATCCTTAATGACCTAGAGCAGCTTGTACAGCACCCTACCCGTATCCCTGACCGCCCTGGAGAGAGTTCCAACATACTTGACCTTTTCCTAACAACTATTCCTTCTGCTTACACTGTTCATCTTTTCTCTCCGTTGGGCTCCTCCGATCACAATCTTATTACCTTAACATGTCCAATCGCTCCAGTACAGCCTGTGGACCCTCCCAAGAAACGCCGCCTGTGGCACTTTGGAGCTGCAGATTGGGAGGCCCTCAGGCAGTACTTCTTTGATTTTCCATGGAATGATTATTGCTTCCATGGCCGGGAGCCATCTGAGTGTGCCTTGCGCGTTACGGAGGTTATTCTCTCAGTCATGGAAGCATACATTCCTTTCTCATATCCTCTGACTAATGCAAGAAAGCCTTGGTTTAATCACGCTTGTTCTAATGCTGTCCGCAACAAGGAGAGGGCCTATAAGAGGTACCGGAGCCAACCCACTCCTGAATCACACCTTTTATATATTTCTGCCCGGAATCGTGCTAAGTCTGTTCTTCACTCTGCTAAAAACAATTTCATCCGTGCTAAATGTTCCCAACTCTCCAACTCGAATTCTTCTCGCTCCTTCTGGCACCTTGCCAAAAATCTTTCTAACAACTTTACCTCATCATCCTTCCCTCCTCTTTTCTACTGTGATGGCTCTGTAGCTATTTCTTCTACTGATAAAGCAGATCTCTTTGCTCAGACTTTCTCCTCCAATTCCACCTTAGACGATTCCAGTGCTATTCCTCCATCACTTCCCCCCTCTGACTTCCTATTGTCTGACATTAAAATTTCTTCAGCTGATGTGTTCTCTGCCATTACTGGCCTCAATACTAAAAAGGCATACGGTCCTGATGGAGTCCCTCATGTTGTCCTCAAAAACTGTGCTTCTGTGCTTACACCCTGCCTAGGTAAACTCTTTCGCCTTTGTCTCTCATCTTGTACCTTTCCTTCTTGCTGGAAGTTTGCTCTCATTCAGCCAGTCCCAAAGAAGGGTGACCATTCCCAACCCTCTAACTATCGTCCAATTGCTTTAACATCCTGCGTATCAAAAGTTTTCGAGTCAATTCTTAACAGAAAAATTTTAAAGCACCTTTCCTGTCACAGCCTTCTTTCTGATCGTCAGTATGGGTTCCGTCAGGGACGCTCCACTGGCGATCTTCTCACCTGCCTTTCAGACTCTTGGTCATCCTCCCTTCGGGACTTTGGCGAAAGCTTTGTCATTGCACTTGACATCTCAAAGGCTTTCGATCGAGTCTGGCATAAATCTTTAATTTCCAAACTGCCCTCCTACGGTTTCTATCCTTCTATCAGTGCCTTCATCTCTAGCTTCCTTTCTGGTCGTTCTATAGCTGCTGTTGTAGACGGCCATCGTTCCTCTCCTAGACCTATCAACAGTGGTGTTCCTCAGGG
>JAGKTI010041406.1:0-10254 GCA_018397915.1 Birgus latro
ACAAACTGTGCCTGGAACGGCGAAGAGTTTACCCCAAATACCACTCGCTGGAATTCATACACTTCTGGTGGCTTAGACTGATCCAAAGCTCTCCATAAAAATCTGTGATATACTCTATCCTCAGGTGCTATCTCTATTCTTAGATACATCTCTGCTATGTCACATACTAGTGCAACAGGATACCTTCTAAATCTTGTAAGGACATCAAACATATCGTTCTGTAGCTTTGGACCTTCATAAATGAAATCATTTAGGGCAACATTTTTGTATCTTGCTGCTGCATCAAACACTATGCGGATCTTTGTAGTGGCTCGTTCAGGATGCACCACTGGAAAGTGTGGTAGGTACCATTTGCTTGTGCTTACCTCTTGTGGTGAAACTTTTCAAACATAACCTTTTGTAAGGTAATGCTCGATGGTGCTACAGTATACTTCCGATACGTCAGGACTCTTCAGAAGTCTGCTTTCCACGTTTTTCAGTCTCCGAAAAGCAGCCTCGTAGTTGTCTGGCAGTTCAGGAACATCATCCTTCCAAGGTATGGCAACGTGATAATGGTCATCAATAAATTTAAAAGATCTTTCTACTTTATGCAAGGCTGTGTGTTCTTCATTACTTAATACCTGGTTCTGCACAGATTTTACATTTTCTATTTCCCAGAACTTTTGTAAGGTCAAGTTTAATGCTTCCGAATCTGCATGATCATTTATGAAATAAGTATGAGCAAAGGTAGAGTAACTGCAGCTTTTCTCTGTGCTATCTACGTTACCTATACAGGTCCATCCCAATGGTGTAAGTCTAGCCATTGGTTCACCTTGCCGTCCTTTAACATCCTGTAAAGAAAAATGAAGTTCTGGATAATCAAGTCCAATCAACAAATCAACAATAGGTCTAGAACTTACGGTTGGGAACCTAATATTCTGTAGATGAGACCACTTGTGTGAATGCTTACTCCAGTCCACTACTCTCATTTTACCAGTCACCCTATTAGTTGTGAATGCAGTGATTTTTAGAAGGGTTTTTCCATCTAGGCTTTCCGACTCGAATTCGACAGGTGCTGTGTCGAAAGTAGAAATTTTTTCATTCAAAACATTCACAGTTACTTTCTGAGGTTTACCCTGAAGCCCCAGCTCTGCAGCTACATCAGCATTAATGTAGCTTTTAGTACTGGCGTCGCCCAGTAATACGTTCACTACAACTCTACGTTGTCCATTCTTTAATACAACTGGAACTGTGCGCAATGACACACTCCCTTCTGTTCACAACCTTTTCCTTCTCTACTACCGTGAGAGCCCTCTCTTCATGATCCCCCTCCGTGGTCGAACACTGTTCACACTGCACCTTAGTGTCTACTTTTGCCAAGGTTTGACTTGGGAGACTGTTTGAAATCCGACTAGTTATTTTCCCAGTGTTGGTGGATCTGCTGAAAGAACTGTTCTGATGCAATAACCTGTTGTGAATCAGTTTGCAACCATTTAGCCCACAAATTCGTCCTCGTGTACATTGTTTACCTATGTGATCATCACCTAAGCACCTAAAACACAGCTGAAGTCGCTTAGCCAAATCCCACCGTCGCCAGACCTCCATGCTCTTAAACGAATCACATTTCCAAACACCATGTCTGCCACTACACACTTTACACAACCTTAGCACTCCCCTATTTTTCTGTGTGTCTTTATATTTTGTGTTTCCAAAATAAGATCTTTGCCTCTCTTTGCCAATGTTTTCGTACTTTCTCCTACCACCTACATTTTTTACTCCATGAACAGTTTCCCACGCAACTACCTGAAACTCTGCTTCCTTTACTATCCACTTACGTAACGTTTCCACAGATTCATCCAAACCGTTCTCGTAAATCCAGCGATGATAACGAGCTATCATTGGTTCAGTCATTTTCTTCTGAAGCTTCATGTAAAGTGATCCATTGCCTAATTCCTCATAACGACCCATTTCTTTAAGATTAATGATAGCAATATCTAATAAATCTGCAAACTTTTCAATATCCAAAGCACTTTCATCACGTAAGGGTCTAAGACTTTCAAGTTCTTCCAAATGTAAAATCATCTGTCGACGATAACCACCAAACTTTCTCTCCAGTCTATCTTTTGCAGCTTCATAAGCATATGCTGAATGTCCTAAATTCTCCACTGCACTCAGTGCTTCACCTGCCAGGTACTGTCTCAACTGCAATAACTTTTATTCCGGAGTAGCTGGTGCCTTATCAATACAAGCATTAAAAGCCGCTTTCCAGCTCTCGTATTTAGACTTATCCCCACTAAAGACAGGAATAGCAACCCGTTTTAACTGCTTCCATAAATCCTTACCTATCTGATAAGATGGGGATAGAAGAGGCGACTGCTCGAGCTCCTCCACAGGAACCTTCGATGAGATGCTTCCCACTTGAGACACACTATCATACTCACGTTGGGTACCTTTCCATACGTCTTTCTCAGCTACACGTAGTTTCTCTCGTTCAGTCCGTAATTCATGCTCCAATGCTTCTTCTTGACGCTCGAATTCTGCTTTTGATTCGGCCTTCTTCCGAATAATTTTCTCTTCTTTCTTGCCCACTGAATCTCGAAGCTCTTTCTGCTTCCTAACGAATCTATTCATCTGAAAAGTTCCGTTCGATACACCAGATACAGTGCTTAATGCTTCGTCGACCCTTCTATCCAGGAACTGCCGGGCTCTGTCCATTGCTGCTTTGAACTCGGTTTCTATTTCCTCGGCCAGTGAAGACAATTTCTGTACGTTAACAGACTCGCCTCGTCCTGCGTATTCACCCGACAGTTCCCAAACAGCATCCATCACCTTCTCGGATGCGATTTCTAATCTTGAACACTCCTGCTTCACTTGCCGACGACTGGGTGCTTCATCTTCATCCAACACCTGCAGTAACCTATGCCTTGCTCGTGTGAACACTGCTTGAGCTCGAGATTTCTTCAATTTCAATTTCTCCAGCCGAACCACATCAGACGTATCTTCATTTTCAATTTGATTTTGTTCATCAGTCACCACTGTCGTTTCTTGGGTTAAATTTTCCATCCTACTCACTGCGCCACTTTGTTCTGGAGACTGATGGACTAGAGAAATACAGGTGAAAATATAAAATTCTATATTTAACAATTGCACGTTTTAAGTAAGTGTCACACGATTCAAGGTTACAGAATTTATAGCTGGGTTATCTTAAGTTGGTATATGTCCCTCTGTTAGCATCGAGCCCTTCTGCTGCCGAGTGCCGAGTTCACTTGCAGGTGTTCTCTCTAGCTGAGGTGGTGATGGCCTGACTCCCGAGCTTCTGCTCTCGTCCACTTCACCTCTGATGACGTGGATGGCACACTGCTGCCCTCTGTTGTTCAGTGTAGCCGACATCTGCTATGCGCCACAACTTAGTATAATCAAATAAAGCACTGTAAATGCCTAGTCACAACTATACTCTGTTATCCCAAAATATTAATAATTTTACACCAATTCCCTCCTGTACAGTGACCATTCCCAACCCTCTAACTATCGTCCAATTGCTTTAACATCCTGCGTATCAAAAGTTTTCGAGTCAATTCTTAACAAAAAATTTTTAAAGCACCTTTCCTGTCACAACCTTCTTTCTGATCGTCAGTATGGGTTCCGTCAGGGACGCTCTACTGGCGATCTTCTCACCTACTTTTCAGACTCTTGGTCATCCTCCATTCGGGACTTTGGCGAAAGCTTTGTCATTGCACTTGACATCTCAAAGGCTTTCGATCGAGTCTGGCATAAATCTTTAATTTCCAAACTGCCCTCCTACGGTTTCTATCCTTCTATCTGGGCCTTCATCTCTAGCTTCCTTTCTGGTTCGTTCTATAGCCGCTGTTGTAGACGGCCATCGTTCCTCTCCTAGACCTATCAACAGTGGTGTTCCTCAGGGTTCTGTCCTATCACCTACTCTCTTCCTTTTATTCATCAATGACCTTCTAAGCTGTACATCTAACCCTATCCACTCATATGCTGATGATTCCACCCTTCACTTTTCCATTCGGTTCCCGCAATGTCCATCTCAGCAGTTACTTCAACAAAAAAGGGATGAGGCTATGGCACACCTAATGTCTGATTTGGCTCGTATCTCTGATTGGGGTAAAAATAATCTTGTTATTTTCAATGCATCAAAAACTCAGTTCTTACACATATCAACCCGACAAAATCTTCCTCAGGATTACCCACTAATGTTTAATAATGAACAGTTATGTCCTACATCATCCTTGCACATGCTTGGGGTTTCATTCTCTCAGAATTTGTCTTGGAAAGAACATATTACATCTCTTGTGAAATCTGCTTCCAAGAGATTGGGTGTGCTAAGCCGATTCCGTACTTTCTTTACCCCTGCACAGTTGTTGACCTTGTACACGGGTTTTATTCGCCCGTGTATGAGGTACAACTGTCATGTGTGGGGAGGCTCCCCACATGCAGCTCTTCTCAATAGGGTGGAGTCAAAGGCTTTTCGTCTCATTAACTCTCCTCTTACTGATTCCCTTCAACCATTGTCTCTTCGCCGCACTGTTGCATCTTTATCTCTCTTCTATCGCTACTTCAATGGTCACTGTTCCTCTGAACTGTCTGCTTGCATCCCTCTACCTCTACGACGGGCACGTAGTACCCGTCTATCAACAAACTCTCATCCCTTTTCTGTCCAACTCTCTAATGCAAGAGTTAACCGTTACTCCCAGGCCTTTATTTATGCAACTGGTCAACTCTGGAACTGTCTTCCTCTGTCTGTATTTCCTACTTCCTATGATCTCCAGTCTTTCAAACGCAGTGTGTCCAGGCATCTCGAATTGAACGGATCTTGAGTTTGGCTCTCTTTTGTACTGTTTTTGCTTTTTCTTGGAAGGAACAGTATGCAGGCCCGTGGCCTTTGGTTCCTTCTTCCATGCATAAAAAAAAAAAAAGTTGGACCTCAGTCAGTTTGAGTGAAGTTTATTTGGGTGTCAGTGCAGTGTCAGTGAAGTTTGTATATTTTCGGTACTTGTGAAGTTATTGAAGTGTTACTGTGAAGCAGTGAAGTGTTGTTGGCAAACAGAAGTGCTGTAAAGTTCTGTATATTTTCGGTACTTGTGAAAACAGTGTTGCCAAGTATTAAGTGTAATAACAGTGAAGTGTTGTCGAGTATTAAGTGCAATTGCAGTTAAGGAAGTTTGTATAGCTCTAGTGGTTGTGAGAACAGTGAAGTGAAGTTGGAAAGCATTAAGTGGAGTTATTTGGAAAATAAAGACAGTGAACTTTAGGAAACCAGTGTTTATTTTCGCCTCAACTGATCTTCTGTGCAGCACACCTAAAGGCTGGCCATAGGAAGAACGACTCACTGGGCAACGTCCTTCCTATACTGAACTACTGCTGTTGGAGCCTGTGGCAGTCTGGGGACTTAGGATGTAACAGTAATCAAGAGTTACTAACAGTTTATGTAATAATACCTTAAATTTAGTTTGTACGGGATAGGTTTAATAAATTTGCATATTTACTATTCTTTATTATCATTTTCCAAAATCGGGTATAATATATTCATGTCTAGTGATTTTGTTACAAAAAATAGAGTTTAGTACTCCAGGGTTAACTTGTTTGCACTGATTTATGAGAGAAATCACATCGGTGTGATCTTTTTCTGTGCCTGAGGATTTTGTGAGATTTTTATCCTCATAATAAACATAAACATGAGGTGGGGATGTCTTTGTGATATTGCCTCGTTTAGCCATTTTCTTTGGTTTTTTGTTAAGGTCACTTGAAGTCCCTTGCTGTTATGGGAAGGATTAGTTGCATATGTTTCTCTTGACCTGTCAACCCTCGTGAGTAGATTTGCATAGATGTGTGTACAAAGGGAAGGGTGATGTCCTGGAAAGGGGAAATCACAGAGGTATAAAGCTCTTAGATCAGATAATGAAAGTAATGGAGAGAGTTCTAGAAGGTATGTTTAGAGAAAGAGTGAATATCGATGAGATGCAGTTTGTGTTTATGCCAGGCAGGGGGACCTCTGATGCCATATTCATTGTTCGACAGCTTCAGGAAAAATATATTGGAAAGAAAAGGGAATTGTAATTTGTTTTTGTTGATTTGGAAAGGCCTTTGACAGAGTCCCTAGAGAGGTGGTGAAGTGGGCAATGAGAAAGCTAGGGTTGGAAGAATGGCTGGTTAGGGTGGTTATGGCCATGTACGTAGGTGCTCGCACCCAGGTATGAGTGAATGGAGTTTTGAGTGATGAGTTTTCCGTGAATGTTGGTGTGCACCGGGGGTCAGTTTTGAGTCCCTTGTTGTTTATCATGGTGCGTGAAGCCCTCTCACGTGACTTCAGAGATGGACTCCCATGGGAGATGTTGTATGCTGATGATTTGGTGTTGATTGCAGAGAATGTAAAGGAGGCGGAGGAAAGATTTAAGAAGTGGAGAGATGGTATGGGGCACAAGGGCTTAAGAGTAAATGCAGATAAAACAAAAGTGATGATATCTAGGGTTGGTGGCGTACAATCAGAGGAGAGAGAGAGAGTGGCCATGTGCAGTTTGCCACAAGGGTGTGGGAAGTAATTCCATCTTGCGTAGTAGATGGGTGCACAAGAGATGTAGTGGTATTAGAGGTAGAATGCGAGATAATGTTGATTTCATGTGTGCGGCGTGTTGGGGAGAGCAGGTGGAGAATGTTAGGCGTGAGAGGGTTGAACTTGCTGGTGAGTCTCTTGAATGTGTGGAGGAGTTTTTTTTATTTGGGAGACATGTTATGTGCCAGAGTTGGGGCTGGAGTTAGATCGGTTGCTAGGGTGAGAAGTGGTTGGAAGAAGTTCAAGGAGTTGTTGCCTCTCCTGACATTGAGGCGACTCTCCTTACGTGCTAAGGGGTCTTTGTATGCAGCATGTGTTGGGAGTGTGATGCTGTTTGGTAGTGAGACCTGGGCAGTAAAGGAAGAGGATATTCGGAGGTTTAAACGTACGTTGACCAACAGAAACTTTGGGAGGCTGATTAATCGGAATAGAAACTGTGGGAGGCTCAGCAATTGGAACCACACCATCTTCCGACTCATCATCTGGTGGACAGTCATTCAGCACTTGCGGTGGATCGTCATTAGGCTTCTCCTGGACAACATTGTTCTTCTCATCACTGCTGACACCACTTTCAACTGTAGTATCTTGGTTTGGCACACGCGCTAAACGACATACGTGCACCGCCGTGTCTCACCAGAATTTGTTTCCCATCTCTCCCTATTACAATTCCGGGACCGTGCCTCTCATGACTGTCATTTCTTTTGTAGAAGACTTCATCTCCATTTCGGATGTCGTTTAAGTCACTCGAACGTACGTTGTGCCTCAGAGCCCTAGCCAAACGTTCATCTGATTTGGTCTTTATAAAATCTTGTCTATCTAAATGAAGAGTGATCAAGTCTCTCACAATTTTCGATGGTGATGAAGGTTCCAAGGCTGGGGGATCATTTGCGTACACATTAGGCAGGCCAGGGTTTTGAGCAAAAACAAGTTGGTTAGGAGAAAAGCCTGCGTAGTTGGTGAGAGCATTTCTTGTTGATATTGCCCATGCCAAGGCCACATCCAATTCACACTGGCTATCAGCCATTATCTTCCTATCAGTGTCACCAGTGACTGCATTTTGACGCTTGCAGACTCCTTTGCTCCAAGGATTCTGCAGACGTTGTCATGATCTTGATACTGAAGGCCTCTCCCAATGCTCGCATTTCCACATTGTTGAATTCACAGCCATTGCCTGTAAGAATTTTTCTAGGTGCGCCAAACACAACAATCCAGCTCCGAAATATTCCTTTGATAATGGTGGGCGCACACTTATCCGCGAATACTATCACATTACAATACCTCGTCACCAAATCAACAAGGACTAAGAAATAATGCCTTCCTCAAGCTTTTAAATCCATGGATATGGCTTCATTAAACTTAGACGCCATGGGCAAACTGACTACGGGTCGGGGCTTGGCTTTCTTAATTCTGCAACAGACTGTACAAGCATCAGATACAGCCTTGATAGCCCGCTCCAGTACTGAACTTTTAATTCCCGCATCTATGATCGGTTTAATTAATTTTGCCGATGTTGGGTGTCCAAATAGCCTGTGAAGCTTCAAAGCAATTTTTTCTACATCACCCCCAAGAGATGCCAACATGATTGTTTCATAAAATTCACGACCTAGTCATAAAGAAATTGGAAGCAAGTAATGGCCTGAAGATGAGGACTTCAAATCAATGATAGTTCCACAAATTTTGACCTGGTCACTTCCAAAGTTAATCAACATTTTTGCTTTTTTCATGGAACGTCTACTCAGCAGCAAGGGAATATTGCAGTCCACAACATCAGTCACGATGGTTGCACACATATTTCCAATGTAGCAGGACAGAGTAACACGTTTGAGGGAAGAAACTGTGACACCATCAGCAAAAGTAAATATTGAGGATGACGCTTCTTCTCTCATAGCTTCACGTTCGTAATCAGTGAGCTCACTTAGATAGCAGTTGATCCATTCAACTACACATACAGTTGTAGAACACCCTGTGTCTAGAAGAGCACGTCCATTAGATTCTTCTACTAGAGTCTGTAACTTACCTCTACTAGCGGCCTCATCCGCATAGCCCATAAATAACGACAGATGCACTGTTTCAGAATTTTCTTCTCGACTGCCGTCGTTTTCGTCTACATTCTGACAATTACGTGCCTGATGAAATCTAGATTCACATACGAAACACCTCGATACCTTTCCGTCAGACCCAAGTGGGTTCTGCCTCCTGCCGGTGGATGAGCGTTGGGGAATTCTAGCAGATACCGTTAAACATCGGCCACTACCACGACATCGATCACGTACTGCACCACCCCGCAACATTCTCCGTCCTCGTCGAGCACCTCTAGCATAAAACGTTTCCTCACCCTCAACTTCGTCACTCCAAAATACTGTTTCGTCTTTCACCTCCTGGGCGGGCACCTATGCCTCGTTCTGCCTGCCAGTTTCACCAGCAAAAATACGATTCAGGGCAGCTTTCATGTTTTCGTATGTCACCTCAGTTATCGCGGACATCACTAGCTGTTGCTCACTGTCTGAAAGTTTGCATGCAGCTAAGAGCATAAAAGCCATCACAGAATTTGGCAGTGCCATGTCCTGCTTTGTAAATTTGAAATAAACATGCTCAAATTCTGCCACGATCTCACGAATGTTCATATCACAGGCTCTTCTGAAGTTGTACAACTCATAAAACGCTGCAAACTGTCGACGACCTTTGTCCACGAGAAATAAACTGTCTAATTTTTTCAGCAAGGTCTGAACACCATCATTCTGCTTCAGAACATTCGCATCAATCTCCGAAGATGCCACCTTCCTCTTCCAGACAATGACAGGTGAATAGCTAAGGCTTGTTTTTCTTTAGCCAAGTCCGTCAGTTCGCACAAAATGTCGATGTCTTTTTTCCAGCTCTCATAAGCAGAATCATTTTCAAGTTTTGGAGGCCACTTGGTTGAACACGACGCCATTTTTCGGAACTACGCTCTGCTACCAGTGTCAGACTAGGCAAACCATACTCACCGGCCTCACAACGTGAACTGCCTAAGGTCCCCGGTTGCATTGCATACCACAGGAACCTTCCGATGACGTCATCACTCGTGACTTAGCAGGTGTGTGTGCGCGCACACACACTAACAACAATATGCACTAACAGTTGGAATGCATGGTGTGCCTGGAAGAAATGAAAATGGGGAAAAAATGATAGCGATATGTGTTTTGCAAGAGATGGTTATTGGAAATACCATGTTTAAGAAGAAAGATATAAGTATACATGGGTGAGAAAGGAAAATCTGAAGGGTTGTTGACAGAGCATTGATGGATTTGGGTGAGTCCAGGAATGTAAGAAGAAGGTTGTTGGATGTGAGAGTTTTGAGAGGAAAGGGTGGAGGTATGTCTGACCACCACCTGCTGGTGGGAAAGCTGAGAGTAGGTATCGGGTGGATGAGAACTAGGAGAGTTGGGTGTGGAAGGGAGGTTTTGAAAATGAGTGAGTTGAACAAAGGAGAGAAAGTGATAGAGTATCAGAAGCTGAAAGATAAGTGGAACGCAGTGAAAGATCAGGAAAATGGCAGTGTGGAGGAGGAATGGCAGTTTTTAAGTGTACTGTGATGGGGTATGTGGAAGAGGTGTGTGGTGTGAGACAGATGGGTGATTGTGTAAGACAGGGAAGTGAATGAAGTAAATGAAGTGGCGTGCATATGAAGTGTGGCTGCAGAGAAAGGATGAGGTGTCATATGA
>JAGKTI010041407.1:0-10254 GCA_018397915.1 Birgus latro
ATACACATACAGTAATCCCTCTATTATTCGGACGTCCAATACTCGGATATTGTGGGCTGCCCAACCCCCAAAATGACAAAAAAAAATCGAAAAAATCGAAAAATTTCCGATTTTTTGGGACCACGTCAGTTTGAATTTCCCGCCCGCGCCGATCGGCTATGTTTACACTCGTGACGTCTGTCTGTCGGTCGCCATTACCCACTCAGTTACTGCCTCATGAACACCTCCAACAATGGCAGCCGAAGTGATTGCTTGTGTGGTGATACCCTACCTCCTACAGTGCTTGATACTGCTCTTCACCTTCTTCATCATGTGTGTGATGATGGATTTTACTGTTATGTACAGTGCAGTGAAGAGATGTGATTCCAGTTATAAAAAAAAAAAACGTTGTGGAAAGTGTTGGTGATAAGTGCTGGTGATTCTCAATTTTTTTTTTTTTTTTTTTAATGTGTCCGACTCTGGGCATAGGCTTCACAGCCTGCTATCAAGGCCCAGTCGTCCTCCTACAATCTACATGTCACCACTTCGGTGCTTAACACCCACCGTCCATATTGAATACATGCTAGGGCTGTCTCATACAGGACTGGTGTATTGGTATTAGCGGGGTCATTTTTACATGTCGGCGGGTCTCCTGGTAGATCAGTAAAGCCTGATTTAATGAAATTCAAATTCTTAAACTTCCCTGCACCAGCGACGATTCGAACCTGGGTCCCTCGGGACTGCAAGCCAACTCTCTACCGATCGAGCTACTGGAAAGGTGTGTCAGGTGCAAGGTCTTCCTGTCAGAGTCTGAGATGATAGAGTGGGTTTTTACATCAGGATGGCAGCTTCTTGTTCGTAAGTACCCTAACTTCATGCCTAACCTGTTTTCATCATGCTGTAAATGTGTTAAAAAATTACCAAAAATGTTAATCATAATTTCCTGCTTGCAATTTAATTTTTTCATGCATGGTTCTTAAGTGCAATAGCTAGGAAAAAGGTGGGAGCCAGTGAATTTCATATTTGGTCCTAACCTAACCTAACCTATCCTATCCTAACCTAACCTAACCTAACCTAACCTATGCTTACCATAAAGATTTTCATGCCTAACCTGTTTTCATCATGCTGTAAATGTGTTAAAAGATTACCAAAAATGCTAATCATAATTTCCTGCTTGCAATTTAATTTTCCCATGCATGGTTCTTAAGTAAAACAGCTGGAAAAAAGGTGGAAGCACTTAATTTCATGTCCGGTCCTAACCTAACCAAACCTATGGTTACCATAAAGATTTTCATGCCTAACCTGTTTTCATCATGCTGTTAATGTGTTAAGAAATTACCCTAAATGTTAATCATAATTTCCTGCTTGCAATTTAATTTTCCCATGCATGGTTCTTAAGTAAAACAGCTAGAAAAAAGGTGGAAGATGTGAATTTCATGTCCGGTCCTAACCTAACCTAACCTATGGTTACCATAAAGATTTTCATGCCTAACCTGTTTTCATCATGCTGTTAATGTGTTAAGAAATTACCCTAAATGTTAATCATAATTTCCTGCTTGCAATTTAATTTTCCCATGCATGGTTCTTAAGTAAAACAGCAAGGAAAAAGGTGGAAGATGTGAATTTCATGTCCGGTCCTAACCTAACCTAACATTGTGTTAATCATAATTTCCTGCTTTAAATTTAATTCTTCCATGCATGGTTATTAAGTGCACTAGCTAGGAAAAAGTTGGAAGCAGTGAATTTCATGTCCGGTCATTACCTAACCTAACCTAACCTAACCTAACCATTTTTCTGGTAGCAATTAACATCATTTACTGTATTTGATGCTTTGTATCCAATAATTTTGTGCATAAAATGTGAGAAAAGATGATTTCCATGTCCAATACTTACTTATACTATGCTGGCAAGTTCTGAGCTCCTATGACTCACTCACCTCTAAATCATCATTTTTTGTTTAAAATTCAATAAATTCATGCTATATGTGCATTATTTATGTGAAAAGGGACCTAAATAAGTGCTATACATGTCCAGTAGGGAGGTAGGAAGTTAGTTTTCTGATTTAGGTTAGGTTAGGTTAGGGTCATGAAAAACCAGTGCTGGAGCTTCAGGGCCAATATCCGGACAAAACCAATATTCGGACATGCCTTTGGCTCTGTTACAATGGATATTGGAGGGATTACTGTATATATACATATAGTAAACCTTGCATAAGCTGAACTTATAGAAGCCAGAATCTTCAGTTAGCCAAACTCAGGCCGAGACTACGTATGAAAGTAGGCCGAAATGCAAAAAGTAGGGGGAGAAATGGCGCCAGGCGGACACGTGGCGCCAGTCTGCTGCTTGCTTTTGGAGACAGTAGTTGTGCCATTCTTACTGTCATCTAGTGCTGAGCAGTGCTCTCCTTTTGCCTTCTGCCTTGCCATGGATGGTTCAAAGCTTAAAAGAAGTTATAGTGGTACCTCTAGTCGTAAAAGAATGTAGCTAAAAAAAAAAAAATGTGCGCGTGTGACTTAGTGTAGTGATGATGATTAAAGGTCAGTACTATTATTACTGAAAATGTTACATTGCAGTCTATTACAGTGATTACATTGAAGTTTAGTTCTTAATATAGAGTGAAATAAATACTGGGTACTGTTTAGAATTTACGTTAAAGTGTGAACTCACCCACCTCCACCAACTCCTTCTCCAAAACAATACAAACTGCCGACGATCGACGAATCTACTGCCTGTAACGAAAGGTGTTACACTGCAGTCTATTACAGTGATTACATTTAAGTTTAGTTCTTAATGTAGAGTGAAATAAATACTGGCTCCTTTTTAGAATTTACGTTTAATTGTGAACTCAGCCACCTCCGTCTCCAAAACAAAACAAACTGCCGACGATTCTACCTCCTCTGACGAAAGGCAAATTATGTGCACTGAATTTTTTCTTTTTTGTCTTTCTTTATTAATTTATACACTGTATATGCTCCTTTACTTTAGTGTTAAGAAGACAAGTAATAAGTTCTGTTATTGCAATTTGGGGGGGGTGAAAATCCATCTCCAACATACGCTACCGTCGGTCTGTACTGCCTTTGTGAATGATTTTCTACCAATTAACCACTTCAGTACTGTGACGTCTATTTCTACTTTATTTACGCTTCCTCCAGCCGATTTTATGGCACTGAGGACTAGACTCACATACTGAAGGGGTTAACGAAGGCTGTACCAACCCCGTGCACTTCCACAGATCCAACCTACACTGACTAAAATTGTCTGGTGGCAGCAAGAACAAAATGAAAATACACCCAGCATTGAAGGGTTAAATGTATATTAAATGCACTAAATTGCTTTTTGTCTTATTTATTTATATATGTTTCTTTAATTTAGTGTTGAAAGGACAAGTAATAGGTATTGTCTTAGCAATTTTGGGGGGTGAAAATTCGGTTATTTAGCAATTTTGGGGGGTGAAAATTAGGTAATTTAGCAATTTTGGGGGGGGATGAAAATTCGGTAAGCCAGAAAAATCAGTAATTCGAACCAGGGTAGAGCCCCATATAGTTCGGCTTATGAAGGTTTTACTGTATATATGTGTGTGTGTGTGTGTATACAGTGCACTTACATAACTCACGCATTTCTAGCTCACGAATTATCAAACACGGTGTCCTTATCTAAGTCACCATTATCACCAGTCACAGAAAATGCTCTAACTCGCGTTTTTCCACTAGAAAATGACTTATTTCCGAGGAGATGTTCAACTCAAGGTATTGTAGCCACAACTCACGACTGGAAGCCAATCATATTTAAGCACACAGTCCTTGTGATTGTGAAGCCAATCAAAACAATCCTTTCTCCACCCATGCCCCTTATGCCTAGTGGCCAGTACTGCAACTAGGCCTACCAAGCGGAATTTTTAATCTGTACGTGTACACCTACCTGCGAGCTGCTTCCCTTCTTTTTTGTGCTTCACCATGGCTGAAAACAATCAAGCAAAGAGTTCTTCATCCAAGAAAGGACTGAAGCAGAAGCCACCACTGAGCTACACCCATATAATAGAGCTATTTCGGAGGATAAACAACTGCGAGTGGAAGTGTTAATTGAAGTGCTTGCATTTGTGGATGTGGCCAAAGAAAAGATCAAAGCACATGATAAAAATGAAACAAGGTGTAATGAAATTGTTTTAAATCTTGATAAAGCTGTTGCCTGTTATAAGCTTGCTGAAGAAGAAGCATTAATGCAGCAGCAGCATGAAGCACCGAAGGCTAGTGTGCCGAAACCGCTACCTGTCTCTCATTGACGTAAACAGGATTAAGGTAAATGCTTTTCAGTATTGTTTATTATCATACTAGGATATGTAATATCTTTTAATATTGTTTATTATCATAAGATATGCAATACATACTGTTGAGACAGGATGTTAGTGTTAAGTGGTGTTAAGGGGGGTTCCAGTAATGGTATACTAGGCTACCTGACACCATGGCAGAATCAAATACTTTTTTCCCCAGGAGGTGTGTTTTTTTAACTCATGTTTTTCCAACTTGCGGCATGAGTCCAGAAGGAAATTACAGTGAGTTAGGCGAGTGCAGTGTATATCCAGTCAATAAAGTAATCCCTCCAAGACCGGACTTAATAGAGCCAAAGCACCGTCTGGAATTTGGGTTTGTCCGGGACTTGGGAAAAATGCCCCTGGACAGGTACTTATAGACCCCAACTCCACCTAACTTTGAAAGCCACCTTAATAACTCCCTACCAGACATGCACAGCACCTATTTAGGACACTATTGATGCAAATAAGGGACAGAAACCATGAAATAATTGAGTAGGAATCGGAGTATGAGAAAACAGAGGTGAATAAGGAAAATATTTAGCAGTTTCCAGGGTACTCACTACATGTCCGTGGCCGTCGCGAAGATTAACCCGCCTCCTCTGTGGCTCTGACAATAGTGAAGGTGCACTTGAAGCATGTACAGTAATCCAGTGTTGCACTGCACTTAATCTTTTTCACTGAATTCTGATTTCTTAACACAGCACTTTCTTTTCACCAGTGTTTCACTCTGCACTTAATTCTTTTTCACTCTGAATTCTAATTTCTTAACACTGCACTTTCTTTTTTCTTGCGTTTCACTCTGCACTTCATTCTTTTTCACTCTGAATTCTTTATTAACACTGCACATTCTTTTCTCCAGTGTTTCACTCTGCATTTAATTCTTTTTCACTCTGAATTCTAATTTCTTTACACTGCACATTCATTTCTCCAGTGTTTCACTCTGCACTTAATTCTTTTTCCCTCTGAATTCTAATTTCTTAACATTGCACATACTGTTGTTAACACTGCACAACACTGTAAATTCCCATGTGGTCTAGTGGTGAGTTATTGCTGTTTATTCACAATGGAAAGTAGACCAGCATACTCTCTCAAACATTTCCTCTAACTATCCTATACACTACACGACATGTGCTTTACATATTACACAACGTATCCCACTTCGTTACAGAGGTTGACGCCAGCAAGGGCATGCGGCCAGAAAACTTTGCCCCCGCTACCTAGTGGCGGGCTTTGGGGGGAGGCTTGACTGGGGTTCCGCCGGCATAGATCATGGGTCCTGTCGCACCGCTGCCCAGGTGTCGTTACGGTATTTCTCGGGAATATATTCTCCCGTATTTAATAGTGAATGGTAACGTGGTAAAATCCGCCTCGACACTGGCAACGCGCGACATGGGGGACTTCACTAACACGCCACTACACACATGTACTTAGAACTGGGAACTGGAAGAAGTGAAAAAATAATATGGCTTTTCTAGGTTTTAATTACAAAATAGTATTTACAAAACTCTACAAATAACTCTGAGGTAATTCCCACCTCATTTCACTTCACGTGCCAAAAAACCGCACATACACGTCTACTCTTAAGTCACTTGAATACTAACACTATTTTAATAAAGCAAAGCCAGTCTTGTAAAAAATCACTAGTGCTGTTATATATATAGCACTCTTTACTCACTCATATATATGAAATCACTGTTACATCAGTATAAGAAAAACACATTTAAACATTTAAAATCTTAACTCCTTCCGTTTCTAACTAGGAGTCCTTGTACTAGTCCCAGATGACAGACAAATAAAATAGCACTGCTAGTCGGTTGTACCCGCAGTCACACAAGCATGTACTTTCACTTACTACCAGTAGTGCTCGCATTGCTGACTCCCTGGAACTTTACGTTGGCTATACAGCAACGTCTCTGCACCAAGCTACGTCGGGCTGCCTCACCGTTCACTAGGGCTCTCCTCCAGGCTCTAGTCTGAACTGAACTCTCTAGCCCTATCTGGCCTCAGAAAGTTGCCGATGTTCGCTAGCGGGCATGGGCTGAGAGGTGGGTGATAACTTCACCCACTCACCCAACGCCGTCACCCACATCTCACCCGCTTCACCCGTTGCCGAGCCGGACCAGATCTGCAGACGTCAGCTCGCGCTCCCACGATCGGATAACGCCCAACCAGCAGTCTTGTGCATAAACAAATTGACCAACACCACCTGCACTACCCCTCTCTCTCTATCTCTTCCTCCTCCTTCCTCCAGTTATCTCTTTCTCTCAACCTCTCTTCCTTATTCCATCTCCCTATTGCCCACAGCTGTACACAGAATCCATCGAACCCCTACTCTTTCCCCCCTGTCCGCGTTTCATCCTAAACTCACGTCCGGCAGGCGGTGTCACCTGCACACCTGTAACAGCTGTGAGTCTTACACCTGCCCGAGGGGATGCATGTCGGCTTCCCGACATTTCTCCCCCCAAAGATGAAGTCACACGTCCTCGTCGTGAGTTGGGTATGGCGGGGTTCTGTGCACGTCGACGTCTGAGTATGGACTCTAGTCTGCAACATGTACACCCACAGCCAGTAATGTAACACTTATAAAGGATATATGTGGACAGGAGAACCAGAAAAAGAGCTATCCCAGCATGGACATAGTACCTGAAAAAGATGGAAGAACCAAAGGGTTTGAGAGGTTCAATCAACTGCAACTGACTTTGATATTTAAGGAGGTCATCCAGAAACAGAGGAGTAATGTTAAGGTGAGGTCCTAAAGTGGGTAAGTCCTTTATAGCTGTAAGTTCAGCATGGGTGAGTGAGGTACTGAGGTTTGGGAGATGGGGGTAAACAGTGAGCTTAGTTTCTATAGCAAGAGTTGCATAGGCAGGGAGAGTCAGGGCCTCACTGTGGGCACTACAACCATCTCCCAAGACCAATTTCCCTACTCCCTTAACAACTTGCACTGTCTTCCGTATGGGGTTCACAGCACACTTCAACGTGAAATACAAAGACTGGGCTGTGGAATAGCACCAGTAATTTCTCAGCTTCACAAAAACTGGACTAAATGAAGTTAGGATCTCTTTTCTACAGAGCCTAGTGGCATTGTCTTTGTTAAGAAAAGAATCACTCTCACAAGATGGGGTCGCTACATGATAGACGGATCCCAAAGGTTCACAGATCACCAAGTCCTGGTAGTTCCTACAACTGGCGAAATCTTGAAACAGCACATAATGAAGGCGGTCTTCTGTGAGAGCAAGGAAGTTATACTGGTGGAGTACTCTCACGTAGACCTCCGCGGCAGGCACACTGTAAGGAAGTGAGGTGATCCTAAAGATGTCAAATACATCAGAAGGGTCACCCAACACAGGTATTAGTAAGTAAAAGCACACAGCTGACATGTAACCTCGAGGTACAACTTTGATGATGTCACGGTACAGTGCTAGATATTCTGGCCTCGCTGGGAAAAGTAAACCTGGCTCCTTGAGTGATATATTCCCCAATAACTCCAACAAAATTTCGTTAGGGACTATATCTAGACTCAGCCTAGCCTGGAGCATCTCTTGGATACCCAACTTAATTCTAAAATGATCAGCTATGATGTCAGACAGGGCAAGTTGGAGGTTGAACAAAGCCTCATACATCTTCCCTTCATTCTCCAACTCTAAGGTCTTCAATGAATACAGCTGTATGACACTGTAAGAAATATTGGCTGCCCTCTGTATCTTCAACAGTGCCGCCTGCATATGCGACACGTCGCGGATTGTTGCATTCAACACCTTGGAATGAACATTTAATACTGCCCTCTCCTTCTCTGACATTGTCTCAAGGCTCCCTAATCTAGCATGGATGTCATCAACCTGTTGCTGAGTAGCTGTTCCAAACAAAACATTGGCAAACTGCCCCAATATGTCAATCGCACCCCGTTTGGAGCGACGATTCCATGGATGATCTGACATGAGATAGTCCATATAATTGCTCAAATCCTGATAGCGAGTATCAAATTCAGCTTGAAATGCATGCACAGTAGTCAGTAATGAAGCAACTAGAGCGCTGCCATTATCCATGTGGCGTATATTCCACAATATGGCATCACTCAAGTCGCGAGCAACATGCAAGGGTTGGAACAGCTCCTCCTTATCAAGTACAACTGGAACTACATAGTTATTGCCTGTAATCATCAAACGACCCGCAGGTGAAAACACCAATCCCAAGTTGTCAGGTGTCTCCTCTCGTGGTCCTATCGATTCCAATTGGGATGGACGCACCCAAACCCAAGCAATCATCTGCAAGAGATTTGTAAAACTATAACCACAAGTTCTCCTGACTATCATTTATTCACTTAGTAAAAACTACACGTGTCCTGTGTTGTCCTCAGTCACTTCAGTCTGTGTTTCTGTCACACCAGGTGCCTCTGCTTGTGCAGTCTGATACTCAATAGGTCTATCCATACACAACGGGTAGTCCGGGACACTAGAATGTGACCGCAGATCGTATCTACAAGGTGGTGGGAGGTGAGGTGTGGTATGGTGTGAAGGTGAGGGAAGCAGGCCTTGACACTCGGCGGTGGGTTGCCGCGAACTCACACTCGCCGAGTTGCCAGTTACACCATTACCTGTAGCCTGGCTTACTTGTGCAGGAGGCAAACTAAAGTCAATTACAGGCCCTGGGATACTTTCTTCCTCATTCTCCTCACTTGCACCTTCCCCTTCATCCCCAGTCTCTCCACCTTCATGAATAGGATAAGCCATTCTTGCATTACGATTTTGTTTCTTCGTAACACACTCCTCCTTGACCACCTTCACCCTGTCAGTGTGTAAAGTGGTTACTTTCCCCCCTTGTATAGGACGAACCTTGATAACTACATCATTTACCCGATCAACTACACGATAGGGTCCTGAAAACAAAGGTTGCAATTTCCTTGCCACTCCCCTGGCAGGAACAGTTTTCACGTAGACACGGTCCCCTACCATAAGTGGTTTCATTGCACATCGCTTTGCCCTTCTGTTCCCGTTCTCTGTGCTCGCACGATCGAGAAAGTCCTGGCATCTTTCGAAAACCCTTGTTGCCATGGCGGCGAAATTAGGTATATCCTCAAGGTTGTACTTCAAAGATGGGTCCTGCACTACATGATAAGGCACCTGTGGGTCCCTGAGAAACAGCAAGAAGTAAGGAGAATCACGGATAGTCCGATTATATCCAGAGTTATAAGCCATCACCGCAACTGGTACCATTCTATGCCAGTGATCAGCGTTCTGATCCACCATAGTTCGTATTATTTGCATAACGGTGCCATTTGCCCTCTCCACCAATCCATTAGAGGATGGGTGATAAGGAGTAATGTTCACATGTTTCATATGCAACAACCGTGCCAATTCCTGAAACACCTTGTTAGCAAATTCAGTTCCCCGATCCGTGACTAATTGTTGTGGAGTTCCGTAAATACAAATGACTCGCTCCACAAACACTCTAGCCACCTCTTCGGCAGACTTAGACTTTAATGGTTCCGCGACGAGAAATTGAGTCATCGCATCAATGAAAGTCAAGACATAATAATGCCCTTCCTCTGATCTATTTAGTGGACCAATCAAATCCATATGACACCTGACCCATGGGGCAGTGACATCGGGGAAACGCAGAAGCGGGCCTGGGGCGTCCCCCGAACGCTTGGAACGTATACACTGGGTACATCGTTTGCAAAATTCCCCGACATCTCTCTCCATCTGAGGCCAGTATGCAAACCTTCTCGCGCGAGTTAAAGTAACCTTGGTTCCACCATGACCAGATAACGGTAAGCAATGGGCAAGTCTAAGTGCAGACTGAACGCTATCTTCTGGGACTACTATTTGGAATACTTCCCCTATGCCAAATGACCTACTCTCCTTCTTATAGAGCAAACCGTCTGGCAACAAATGAAAGCAGTCTAACTTTGCTGGCAATTTTGGTACCTCCGTAGTCTCATTCCGCAAATAACTCTTTAATCTACC
>JAGKTI010041408.1:0-10254 GCA_018397915.1 Birgus latro
CCTAGCTCGCAGCAAGGAGTGGGGTTGGGGCATTTAGGTGTTACTTTAGGAGGAAGTTTTAGAAGGTTTTATGCATACCAGCCCAGGACCATACACTAAGAAACTTCATGATGCCACCACCTAGAGTGGCTGACCATAATGGGCAAAACAGGGATAACCGCTTCTCTATAATAATGCCTCTCAATTAACATTTTCAAATCTATTTATTTTGTGATTGTAGCGACCAACCATATTAGTGGTCTTTCCTGGTCATTTTCCTTTTTGTATTGCCTTCATTTTTTTTTTTTTTTTTGTACTGGTTGTGGTTGGGGGGGGGGGGCAACTGGGAGCAAAGATTCTGACTGGGGGTATTTGCCCCCCCCAAGCCCTCCCTTTTTGCCGCCACTGCTCATCCTACTTAAAACGAGAGAAAGTACAAAAACATTGGTACTCTAATGTATTTTCCAAGTGATTATACAAGCTATATAAGGGAGAAAGTATATGGAATTCTGTTACATTAAACTGTTTCCCGTAGAACATTCACTTGGTTAGACGACTGGTGTGATGGCTGAAACAGTTTTTCTTTATTCAGTTTTTCTATGCGTGGCTCAGAGGCAATACGGCTCGCATGTCATAAACATCCTGGTTTGGGACTTCTTTTTTAGCGTAGGAGAATACCTCACTTCACAGTGATATTTTGTTGCAAAAGTATTATGATCTTGTGTGCTCACTATGATAGAATGATGTATTATATTCCTTACATGGCCTTATCTAGAAAGTAACCAGATCGTACTCATGATAATCCTTTTTATTATCTAAAACAAGAAAAAGAAATATCGCAGAGTAATGTGTTACAGACAGTACCAAGTTGAAATGGCAGAATTACCCCTCTGCGGGTAATTACCCCCAAGTTAAGAACACTGTGCCAGAGGGTAAGACTTATCAGTTACACTCTACCGATATATGAAAATCAATCTGGATCAATAGTAAGTTGGGTGCGTCTGCGTGACTTCTTCCTCTTGTATACTGTATATATACGTGCAGAGCAAAGCAAGAGAGAACACACAACTGATCTCTCTCCCCTAGCTGCTGGCTGCAGCTTGTCACTTCCGAGTTCCCAAGTAAGATATTGTGCACAATGTTTGCGTTCCTGGTCAATGTCAGGTATAAGTTTGTTGCTCATCTATACCTGAAAACAAGAACAATGAAGGAAAACTTTCTGTTTATATATAGTCTTTAGGTATCAGATTCTGGGCAGCTGGTGTCCCAAGGTGAAGCAGTTCTCATCCATTGTCACACAGCTTTTTATGTCTTGCTTAGAACCTGTATGCTGATCCGGTTGGAGGCATTTATAACATGTAGATGGGTCATGTGGAAATTAGAAAAAAAAAAACTGTGTTGACAATATATAACCTGCCATACTCTTGGACAGAACATATTTCATTTCGGACTGCTTTACCCAGTTTCACTGCTCTATCCGCTTAACCACACCTAGATTTTTTATACTTTTTTTTTTTTAAGAGCCGAGCTATCCATCAGTGAACATTATATACTACGTTTGTCAGACATTATCATATGGTAAAATTTCGTGGATGCTTGTGGCAAGAGAATTTTTAAATACACTCTTCCAGCACAACCAATACACACAAGTAGGGAATGAAATAAGAGACTGTATGGACTGGTTTTGTGCATGTGTAGGCGAAGGAACGAGGAAAGAGAATTTTGGTACAACTGTATGCGCGGGAATGAGAATTGTGATGTTATACCACTGTGTTGTTCTTATCTATGACTGGGTACAAGATAATAAGTGGCAGCCTAGATGTAGATTATGAAGTTGAAATGTTGAAACTGAACAAAGTAATGAAATCAATGTCCCCCGACAGAAGTTGTAGAGAGATTATTTATGGTAGTCTATTAGACATTAGAGTTAGTTATCACAGCGAAATTATCACAGTCACTTCTAAGTGGCAGTTTGCTCAGAGATTGAGATAAAGAACTGATTCCAGGTTACAGAGCAGTAGAATGTGGAGGCAAGCGATATAGAGAATGCAGAGGAGAAGGCATATACGAGTAATGTAGAGTTGGGTAAAGTGTTTTTTGACTGTTGTTACTGGGGACCCAGGCTCATCCTAATGTGCATTCGGTGGACAGCGGACAGAAGTTGTTTTTATCCAGCATTTCATCCTCCTCCTTCCATGAGACAGGGATGGAGTTGAGGGTCGTTTTATAAGTGGACAGAGAAGATGCAGGAGACATCGGTGTCACTGTCAAAAACCGTTGGCTTCCAACACCAGTTTTAATGTGGAAATACATAAGCGATAGATGTACTGTACTTGTAAAAATATGGGTAAGAAACAGGGCATGGTAGAGGAGAATCGAGGAAGGTGAGCATTTAGTTGGGTATGGGTATCGGCATGAGAGAGAAGAAGAAACTATTCTAAATAATAAAACAGGTGAAAATAACAAACCGAATTGGCCACTGAACAGATAGGATAAAGGTTTTATAGTGTTAGTGACAAAGCATTCACCTCTAAGTGATGGGGTGGAAATTTCAAATAGGTACTTAGCTCTTTCATGGTCTCCACAACTCTATTATACTATATCAGCAAACACCAAACGATTTTATACAGCTGAGAGCTCGTCATACGAGCCTGAAAGTGTAAAGACTTACACCATTAATCTCTCCTTTTATTAAGTGTCAGATTAAGAGAATAGGCTTAGTCTGTCCCCTGCGGCCAGCAGTCCTACGTCTCATGAAGGGGCACATGTCACCACTTCGGCACTAACACCCACCATCTATACTGAATACATGCTAGGACTGTCCCATCTATTATTGCTGCACACGTACTTGCTGGAGTGTTTTATGACATGTCGGTGGGTCGTGTGGGAGGCTAGTAGAGTCTGTCTTAAAGAAAATAAGTATCAAAAAGCTCTCTGACCCAGCCTGGAATCTAACTCGCCTCACTGCAGACAACAGACAACCTCTTTAAGCACTCGTCAACCTCTTTCACCAACACCATCATTCTATTCCAGGTAATATTAGGTGATTTCACTCATCTGATTCTATGTTAAAGGAGCCTGGGAAAATTAATACCGTCACGAATAATGTTATGAATGAGGCTATTAGTAGCTTGGAAGTGTTTTTGACACTGTTGAAGTTTAGCACGAGAAAGACACAAGGGATTTGTGTGTGTGTGTGTGTGTGTGTGTGTGTGTGTGTGTGTGTGTGTGTGTAGAAATGCTGTTATCCTGCTCGGCCCAAACAGGTCTTTGTCATTTATTCCTAACAATGCAAGACGAGTTTTTAAGTGCTTAATAAAACCCATATCAAAATTTTCCAGAAGGACAAGTTTCATCTAATTAACTGAAATCGACTGGAGAGCAAAAACAATACAGGTACAAAAATTACGTTCATGGTTTGGAGGATGTTTTAAATGAGGATAGATAGGAATATAATAAACCTGGAATCATGCAGGCTTACAGTGACGAGATGGGGAATGTCTGAGCAAAGGCAAGGAATGCTTTTTGTATTACATATATGAAGACCTAATAAGGTAAATGTCACGCATCGCTGTCTTCATTTCTCAGTGACTTGAACTGTCCAAATGGAAAATATACACAGGCAGGCTACTGAAATTCATATATTGTGAAGATACGACTTTCATCTCGATATGAAGTCAACAAATGAGGGACAGAAACTGTTGTATACAAAGGAGTACAAAGGAAGGCAAACAGCAACAGACCTTATGATCCTTTCGAGGCTGTTTGTTACAGAGTAGACTATGACTACGAGATCTAACTCTACATGCTGAAGGATAAGGACAGTAAAGCAAGAAGGCTCCCCCCGCCTCCAAACCCTCCAGTTAAGACTGGCAAGAAAAAGTGAGAAAAACCACCATGCAGCATGGAAAAACTGACATGGAAATTTCATTGGAAAGACTGAAAAGGAAAAACTACATTCTATAATACATTATTTATAAGCTACCAGTATGAATAAGCTGAAAGAGAAAGTAGTAAAGTACAATGAATAATCGAATAAATTAATAACACATGACACAATGTGCGGGGATGCTGAGTTAACGGGGAGTCTACGGACACAGCATGGAAATTGCACAGTGTGGATGTTCAATCTGACTGCAGGAGTGTCATTAACGCAAGTAATCTGATACACTCTTCCCTTATATTACAACCCACAACAATCAATGTTATATCCAGGTCCCCAATTGTACTACTGGGTGAAACAGGTAGAAGAGACAGAGAGAGAAAAAAAAAAAATGAGACTCTAGACATAACAACGTAAATACGATAATCCCGTTGTCTCAGCTGGACTCTGAAGGAATTCAAAAGATACAGATACACGTGAATATAGCTAATAATCCCATGGTCTCAGCTGGACTGCAGGAATTCAAAAGTTACAGATACATGTAAATAGAGTAATCCTGTGGTCTCAGAGTGACTCTGTGGGAAGAAACTTAAAACATTATCGCCAAAGAATTAAGGTAGGCAGCAGTCAACCAGGCCCCAGCTCCATTCATTCCACTGAGACTAGGAACTTTCCCATTCCGTACAAGCACACAAGTCGCCTCCTGAAGCAGTGACCCCTGGTACATTAAAAAAATACCGATGGTGGTCACTTAACTAACAGGGACCCTCAGTGATCCACAGTCCATCACAAGTCGAAAGTATGAGTAGTGACCGTTAACTAAGGGCTATCTGTGCATTTCCTAGTCCGTGCACATATTTGCATTTAATAAATTGATCCAGGCTCTAGAAAAATAAAATAAAATACAGATATATACATACACAAGTGTTTTATTTGGGAGTAAACATATTAAGCTCGGGGTTAAACGACAAATATTTATCCAGGCGACCTTTAAAGGTTAGTACTGTATTACAATTTACTACATTGAAGGGCAATTTATTCCATATATTTACAACTCTATTGAAGAAGAAATGCTTAGCTTCATGCGACTGGAATCGTTTGCCAATTATTTTATGCCCATTGCCATTGCCTCTAGTATAATTCGAGTGATCAGCTGTAAAGTATTTATCGACAGCATGTTATCATGTCCTTTGAATATTTTGAATACTTGAATTAAATCTCCTTGTATCCTCCGTTTAGTTAGGGTAAAGAGATTCAGGGCTTCTAAACGTTCCTCGTACGGTTTATTTCTCAATCTAGGTATCATCTTTGTAATCCTTCGCTGCACTCTTTCAAGCTTTTCTGAATCCTTTTATAATACGATGACCAAAACTGAACGCAGTACTCCAAGTATGGGCGTACTTGGAAATTATACAAAGTCAGGATGATATTATCGGACTAATATTCAAATATTTTATATTGGCTTTTTCACTGCTTCTGTACATTGTTTGCTTGGTTTAAAATCGTCTGTTATTATAACTCCTAAGTCTTTTTCTTGGTTTACCCTATCAAGCTGGATATTATTTATGCTATAACTAGCTCTTACATTTTTACTGCCAATGTTTAGCACTTTGCATTTATTAATATTAAAATTCATTTACCAGACCTGGGCCCAGTTAAACAGTTGATCAAGATCTCTTTGAATTGCTTGCCTTTGCAGTGTTGTATCTGCTCTGTCACCTATTTAGTATCATCAGCAAAATTTTGAAATCTTACAACACAATCCATTGTCAATAACATTTACATATATTAAGAAAAGAATAGGACCTAACATGGAACCCTGTGGCACTCCACTTGTAGCGTTTATCCAGTCTGACTCCTTTCCATTTATTACAACTCTTTGCTTTCGTCGGGTGAGCCAGTCTTCTACCCAACCAAGAACATTGCCACTGAAACGATGTGCCTTTAGCTTCTGAAGGAGTCTTTTGTGTGGAACTTTGTCAAAAGCCTTTTGAAAATTCAAAATTAACATAGTATCATTGTCTGAGTGTACTGTCTTCCAGTGATAATTCGTATACCTACCTACTGCGTAATTTTAGTGATGTTTATGGTATTGCAGTCCCGTGGGACCCAGGTTCGAATCCTCGCTGAAGCAGGGAACAGTTTAAGGATTTGAATTTCATTAAAATCAGGCTTTACTGATCTACCAGAAGACCCGCCGACATGTCGTAAAAATAACCCAGCTAATACCAATACACCAGTCCTGTATGAGACAGCCCTAGCATGTATTCAATATGGACGGTGGGTGTTAGCGCCGAAGTGGTGACATGTAGAGGTGTATGAGGACGGCTGGGCCTTGATAGCAGGCTGTAAAGCCTATGCCCAGAGTCGGACACATAAAAAAAATGATATTAGGTGGATAGGGCAGTTGCTGAGGAAATAGTATGTTATGATCTCCAAAGTTATTTTTTCTAAGGACGTCTGTGGCAGGATGCTATGTGAACAGGGCAGTTTCTAAGGAATTTGTACGCAAGGATATTTTGAATAATTTTTAAGTTGTTTTAATGAAGGCTGTGGTCCGATGCAATGTGAATAAGGCAGTTAATGAGGAATTAGTATTTTTTTTTTTTTTAAGGGGAGTATGTGGTACAGTAATATGCTATATGGATACAACAGATACTGAAGAATTAGTATGAAAGTTCAGTGGCGTTTTTTGGAGGGATAGGGTGTTTGGATCAATATCTGCTTTGGCGGGTAGGTTAAGAACGGTTCTGAAGGTGTCGACACTGCAAAATCACGTGTGCATCAACATCAGACAATTGTAGCTAAGACACTGACTACCCATCATTATTTTTAATCCAATACCATATAGTTGCAGGAATATGTGCCATTTGAGAATATTTTCAAATTGTGTTTGGGCTGGGAACAATAAAGAAGAGAACCACTTGCTTCTCACCTTTCACCTAGGTGGCAATAGGCGACAGACTACACAGACTTGCAGAATATCACGTGCAGTAAATTCATACAGGAGTGAGCTATCATGGTTTTCGGGAGTCCATGGACATTATAACATTATAACCACTAATGTTGGTTTGGATGTCCATGGTGATCGACCTAAAATTGCTCCTATTGGTCGTTCCCTTGTCTAGTCCCTGTTTCTCGACTCTCACCTTGGCACTGACCCAACCTGACATGGAATCCTTCAAACAAAATGTATTCCTTTCACTCTAACCTGTCTTCAGCATACCGTCTCTCCAATTGAATACTGCTTTGCAACAAGAGATTAGCACCAGAATATGATGCTGGTCATGAAGAAGTGCTGTGGAGTGGATATAGAGCCACAGTATGGTTTTATCCAGCCACTGAGCTGCATTTAGTATGCTGGGTAGGGAAAAAATTTGGGCCAAGTTATGGTAAAAGGATCATTGTATCTTGGTTTCGTGAAAGCATCATAAATGGTATCCAGTTGTGGGATACACGGCAAATTTGTTTATGTGTTCGACACCGGGTATAGGCTTAACAGATCGTTCCCTGGGGCCCAGCAATCCTTCTACGGACCATAAATCTCAATATGCCAGCACTTCGGGCACAAACACCCACCATCCGTACTGAATACATGGTTAGGGCTGTCTCATACAGGACCGGTATATTTTTTTTTTTTTAATGTGGCCGACTCTGGGCAAAGGCTTCAGGGCCTATGACTTGGGGGCAGTAGCTTATCCCAAGGCCCAGTAATCCTCCTACACCTCCACATGTCACCACTTCGGCGCTAACACCCACCGTCCATACTGAATACATGCTAGGGCTGTCTCATACAGGACTGGTGTACTGGTATTAGCGGGGGTACTTTTACGACATGTCGGCGGGTCATCTGGTAGATCAGGAAAGTCTGCTTTTTAGGAAATTCAAATCCTTAAACTGTTCCCTGCCCCAGCCAGGATTCGAACCTGGTCCATCAGGACTGCAGGCCACCTCTCTACCGATTCAGCCAGGTGTTTACGACATATCATGTGGTCTTAGGAAAGATCAGTAAAGTCTGTTTTAATGAAATTCAGATTCTTAAACTGTTCCCTGACCAAGCTGGGATTCGAACCCGTGTCCATTGAGACATTAGGTCACCTGTATACCTACTCGTCCACCACCTTCCCATCTTGTGTCGTGCAGCCAAAGATGTGTGATACAGATCGTCACCTTTTCATCTTGGGTTAACAGGTGGTACATTTGTGTCACGAATTTTCTACATCGTAACATCATGTTAAGTAAATCGTGACATCGAGTGATTTTGCGGGAGGAACGAATTATTATGAAATGTACGATGTTTCGCTCATTCTCTCAAACCGTCCGCTCGCGTGCTTGTATTCGCTCAAGTTGTCAAAACTTTCGTCATTCTACCGCGAGTAATTGTTTTTATGTGCGGGAGGTGCATTCCTCTGAGCGATAATTTTTGAATTATCGGTCCCGCTCTGAGCCGTTATACGGCGCCCGCGCCCCTTCCCACGCTCCTCGTGCCGTGGATTCAAATGAGAGCTCAGTCTGTCTGTAGACACGGCGCGTCGCGGTATGCCTCTAAAGGCTTGAGTGATTTCTTAGCGATTTCAGATCTCAGCTTGTGTTGGCGTGTGTCCCGTAGCTCCCACCCCCTTGTGATCGTCGCAGCAGCTCGGTCTCATCCATACCGATTAGTATTTTCTTGTTTTCCTAGGCTTAAGCTTTTGAGATATTTAGCTGTTTGTCTGAGTGAGTGAGTGCATTTCCCTTCCTTTGATTTGAATTGGAGTTATGTAACGTAAATTTATTTGCTTGTATTTAATAAATTTACAGTTCGTTTCCTTGAGCTTTGTTAAATGTAACAGTCGTGTTTAATTTTCCCACTTATTTAATATAGTTTTGCTACTCCACGTTAGCACAACTCTTTGTATTAAATCACGACTGGTACTTAGACCAGCTTTTTGCATTAATCCTTAAATCCGTTGTGCTAGCTAGGAGTTTGGCTCAGCCAAGATCCTGCTTATCTTTATTATTATCATTTTTGAATGTTAAGGGGAGAAACTAACTTTCTTAGAGGCCAACGGTACAATATTACAGCCTAATTGAGCGTCTAGTCTCTGCTGTGTACCGTTGAGAAAGTCTATAAATTCTCGACTCTAGAGAATTGGCGAAGTAAGCCAGCATAAAGTGAAATCGCTGCTTGATTTCACGAGTCTATTCACTCGTAGTAAATGACTCGATAGTCATTCTTAGCACACATAGCTATACATTGTATACTCGAATTATACAATATCATTATCCTTTTGAAATACATAAATTTCCCCTGACATCTGGTGACCTCGCCAGGATGAATACAAAAATTTCCCCTGACAATTTGTTAGTACATCAAGTTCGCGAATGGAAGAGACCGAGTTTGATTTCTGGGCCGGTCAGACTGTTAGATGAATTCCGTTTCGTCATTCACTTAGTCACCTAGTAGTAGAATAAGGGACCTTAATTAAACACTGACACTTTGACCTAATTGCCCCTTTGCAGTTGATAGCCATTCCTCCTCCTCCTCCTCCTCCTCCTCCTCCTCCTTCTCCTCCTCCTCCTCCTCCTCCTCCTCATCATCATCATCATCATCATCATCATCATCATTATCTTTTTTGCTTTTTCTCGTTCTTTCTCTTTTCTTTATTCTTTTTCCATTTTCTTTTCCTTTACTCTTCTTTTTCTTATATCTTTTCTTCCATTTTTTCTTTCTTTCTTTTCTTCTTTCATTTGCTCTTTTCTACTTTTATTGTCTCATCTTGTTTTATTTTCATTTTTGTGTTCTTCTTTCATGTGTTGCTTTCTGTATTTTCTTTCTTTTCCTTTCACTCTTTTCATGCTTCATTTTCATTCTGCCTTTTTTTAGTCCATGTAATTTTCTTTTTTATCTCTCATCATCATCATCATCATCATCATCTTCTCCTTCTTCTTCTTCTGGCATCTATCGTCATGTGAAATGCATTATTTGATGAGATCAAAAATTTCTTAGGTAATAAAACATGACGAGGTGTACTACGAGGGTAATAACACTTTTTGCACAACTTTCTTAACCCCTTAACCGCGGGTCGTCACTTTCGTGACGGTCGGGTGCAATGGATCATACCGCGGGGCATAAGTTGAGTGACTCTGTGTTATTTTTAGTTCCCCCGGACTTTCATGTGGTAACTTGTATCATCTATCAGCACTGCCAATGTCCAACAATAGTCAGAGCTGCTAATGTCATCAGTACTCCCATCCATTGTTGACAATTTAGCCATTTTCCCCCATTCTAGACTCACCTCCCTACTTCCCCTCCATTACCCTCTCGAGTCGTTTGCTCAGCCGCTCTGCGCAAAGTAAATCTTCCCTGGATTTTTCCACTGTTTTCATCCATTGAAATGACCCCTATCCCC
>JAGKTI010041410.1:0-10254 GCA_018397915.1 Birgus latro
CTGTACCCCACAGAAGAGGCCTCACTGGATGTGGGTGGGAGTTGTGGTCACTGCAGCCCACATAAGTGGTCTCACTGTATCCTCCTACTTTCTCTATTCTCATTTCAAAGCTAAAGATGGCTGTTGCGTATATGTACGCAACGATCTATCTTGCTCACGTGTTCCTGAACTTCATTCTTCTGAATTCTCTACTCTCTAGCTTCGGCTGTCCTCTCATTCTCTGACTAAATATATCTGTGCTGTTTACTTATCTCCTAATTCTACTGACTATCAAAAATTCTTTGACTAACTTACTTCTACGATAGAACACATTCTATCCATTTCTCCTTTCTCTGAAATCTCCACTCTAGGAGATTTCAATGTTCACCACCACCTTTGGCTCTCCTCTCCTTTCACTGATCCACCTGGTGAACAAGCCTACATCTTTTCTATCCTTAATGACCAAGAGCAGCTTGTACAGCACCCTACCCATATCCCTGACCGCCTTGGAGAGAGTTCCAACATACTTGACCTTTTCCTAACAACTAATCCTTCTGCTTACACTGTTAATCTTTTCTCTCCTTTGGGCTCCTCCGATCATAACCTTATTACCTTAACCTGTCCTATTGCTCCGGTACGGCCTGTGGCACTTTGGAGCTACAGACTGGGAGGCCTTCAGGCAGTACTTCTTTGATTTTCCCTGGAATGACTATTGCTTCCATGACCGGGAGCCATCTGGGTATGCCTTGCGCATTACGGAGATTATTCTCTTGGGCATGGAAGCATACATTCCTTTCTCATATCCTCTAACTAATGCAAGAAAGCCTTCGTTTAATCACACTTGTTCTAATGCTGTCCGCAACAAGGAGAGCGCCTATAAAAGGTACCGGTGCCAACCCACCCCTGAATCACGTCTTTTTTATCTTTCTGTCCAGAATCGTGCTAAGTCTGTTCTTCACTCTGCTAAAAATAATTTCATCCGTGCTAAATGTTCTCAACAACTCGAATTCTTCTTGCTCCTTCTGGCACCTTGCCAGAAACATTTCTAACTACTTTACCTCATCATCCTTCCCTCCTCTTTTCTACTCTGATGGCTCTGTAGCTATTTCTTCTACAGATAAAGCAGATCTCTTTGTGCAGACTTTCTCCTCCAATTCCATCTTAGACAATTCCGGTGCTGTTCCTCCATCACTTCCCCCCTCAGATTTCCTCATGACTGACATTAAAATTTCATCAGCTAATGTATTTACTGCCATCACTGGCCTCAATATTAACAAGGCATATGGGCCTGATGAAGTCCCTCCTGTTCTCCTCAAAAACTGTGCTTCTGTGCTTACACCCTGCCTAGGTAAACTCTTTCGCCTTTGTCTGTCAACTTGTACCTTTCCTTCTTGCTGGAAGTTTGCTCTCATTCAGCCAGTCTCAAAGAAGAGTGACCATTCCCAACCCTCTAACTATCATCCATTTGCTTTAACATCCTGTGTCTCAAAAGTTTTCAAGTCAATTCTTAACAGAAAAATCTTAAAGCATCTTTCCTATCACAACCTCCTTTCTGATCGTCAGTATGGGTTCCGTCAGGGATGCTCCACTGGCGATCTTCTCACCTAACTTTCAGACTCCTGGTCATCCTCCTTTCGGGACTTTGGCGAAAGCCTTGCCATTGCACTTGACATCTCAAAGGCTTTCGATCGAGTCTGGCCTAAATCTTTACTTTTCAAACTGCCCTCCTATGGTTTCTATCCTTCTATCTGTGCCTTCATCTCTAGCTTCCTTTCTGGTCATTCTATAGCCACTGTTGTAGATGGCCATCGTTCTTCTCCTAAACCTATCAACAGTGGTGTTCCTCAGGGCTCTGTCCTATCATCAACTCTCTTCCTCTTATTTATCAATGACCTTCTAAGCTGTACATCTAACCCTATCCACTCATATGCTGATGATTCCACCCTTCACCTTTCCATTCAGTTTCCGCAACGTCCATCTCAGCAGTTACTTCAACACAAAAGGGATGAGGCTATGGCAAACCTAATGTCTGACTTGGCTCGTACCTCTGATTGGAGTAAAAATAATTTTGTTATTTTTAATGCATCAAAAACTCAGTTCTTACACTTATCAACTCGACAAATCTTCCTCAGGATTACCCACTAATGTTTAATAATCTCCAGCTCAGTCCTGCATCATCCTTGAACATGCTTGAGGTTTCATTCACTCGGGATTTGTCTTGGAATGAACATATTAAATCTCTTGTGAAATCTGCTTCCAAGAGATTAGGTGCGTTAACCCGACTCTGAACTTTCTTTACTCCTGCACAGTTGTTGACTTTGTACACAGGTTTTATTCGCCCGTGTATGGAGTACAACTCTCATGTGTGGGGAGGTTCCCCACATACAGCTCTTCTCAATAGGGTGGAGTCAAAAGCTTTTCATCTCATTAACTCTCCTCCTCTTACTGATTCCCTTCAACCTTTGTCTCTTCACTGCACTGTTGCATCTTTATCTCTCTTCAATCGCTACTTCAATGGTCACTGTTCCTCTGGGCTGTCTGCTTGCATCCCTCCACCTCTACGACAGGCACGTAGCACCCGTCTTGCAACAAACTCTCATCCCTTTTCTGTCCAACTCTCTAATGCAAGAGTTAACCGTTACTCCCAGTCCTTCATTTATGCAACTGGTCAACTCTGGAACTGTCTTCCTCTGTCTGTATTCCCTACTGCCTATGATCTCCAGTCTTTCAAACGCAGTGTGTCCAGGCAACTTGAAATGAATGGATCTTGAATTTGGCTCTTTTGTATTGTTTTTGCTTTTTCTTGGAAGGAACAGTATGCAGGCCCTTGGCCTTTGGTTCCTTCTTCCTTGCAAATAAAAATAAATAAATAAAAAACAGCAGGCGTTGTGGCCACAGCAGCCCACAGAAGTGGCCTCACTGGATGCAAGCAGTTGTGGCTATCAGAAGGCAAACCGCACTCACTGACCTAACACCGCAAACTGCCCGGGCCCCCGGCTGAACACCGCACGACCCTTCCGGTGACATCATCACTCGTGACATAACAGGTGTGTGCGCGCACACACACAGTAACAGCAATATGCACTAACACTCTCGTCCTCTCTTCTTAATTTGACAGAAGATTCCAAGGACAAAGCTGGATGGTCTATTGGCATCTGATAAACACTATGTATCCAATACACAGACTTCTGTGTGAGTACCATCAACACCCAATACGCACTATGCATCCAATACATAGACTTTTGTTTAATTACTATTGAGACCCAGTCTGTGGCCACATACAAATATGTGATGTCTCTTGAAGTATTATAATCCTTCTAGTCTCGGCTGACTGCTGCACGCAGCCACTCGGTCGAGGCACCTTTCTTGGTGAGACAATCAGCCAGTTGTTGTGATGTATCCACCCAATATACTTCATCAATCTCCCCTCGCTCCAACATGTCTTGTAATACAGCAATAGCAATGTGCAATCTCCTGCCTTCTACGCTCCTACAGGAGTAAAGGGCATCCACCAGACCCTTGTCGACGAGATTTTATTTTGATCTTTCCACATCCAGAGACCTCATGCAATATGTTGGCGAGATATACATCAGTCTCAGCACATTCAAGCAGCACCAACGCCTCAGCAGATAAGGTAGATTTGATGACCCTCCTGATCTTTCTTGTCTACCAAAATATAGGACATCTTGCCTCACTGGCATCTCATAGGAAGATCACAAAACCTTCCTGAGACCCATTGCCTACAAGGTTGGCAAATGAGGCATCCGAAAAGAACTCTATATGACAGTCCTCGATCGGCCTCATTCTTGGAATGTATAGCTTCATGTTGTCAGTCTTCACCCTTGAGATCAACTTATTGAGTACTGAGTCTAAGCAAATCCGCTACGGTAGCTCGGTTGCTAGTCACACTCAACTCACACACATCAAAGACAATATCGGGCCAAGTGTGTGTGGCAATCCAGTTGAGTTGCCCAATTAATGCTCGGTACTCTGTTTTCTCAGACTCGGACAGCTCTCCTGATTTACTGCTTCATGATGTCTACTCAGTGTGACTGGTTTCAAAGATGAAGCATACTGGAATTGGTCGAGCGTTATGCTGCCACCGATGTTGGAGATGACATTGAGACCAACGTATTTGAAGGCTTTTGATTATGAACTGCCGATGAGGAATATTTGACTCAATCAGTTTATCACTTGCTGCTCGAACTCATGTGTACCAGACCAAAGGAAGTCGTCAACATAAATGCAAACAATGCCTTCGACTTTGCCACTATTGCTCCAAGAGAACAGCGCTGAATCCAGTGATGACACTTTAGCTCTGAGACTCAACAATTGATCTTTTACATGCAGATACCAATGCCTAGCAGTATCACAAAGGCCGTAAACAGTTTTCTTTAGTCTCCATAACTTACCATTTGCATATTCAGGCAGAGGATGTAAATGAACAACTTTCTCAATATCGTTACCTTGCAAGGAGGCAGCTTTCACATCCATAATGTGGCAATCCCACTGGCTGGTGGAGGCCAAAGAAAGTGCCAAACGCATTGCTTCTTTTGAACAAGTAGGCGAGTCTTTTCAGAGATCCACTGTGTCTTCCTCAAATCCTCTGGTGACTAAGCAGGCTTTAACAACAGGCTTTCCATTTTTCAGTTTTTCCATCACAACCCATCAAATCGTTATGGCACCTTGCCCAACATCATCTACTTCCTCATACACATCATTATTCTGCCAGTTTGTAATTTCATTTCCCTTAGCACATAATACGGTCACAGAGTTGAAAACAACAAGCATTTCTGCGTCATCATCAACCACTTCCCATTCGCTAAAATCCTTCAGCAAATCTATCCAATCAATGCTGCCGTCAGAGTCCATCTTAAAATTGCAGCAGTGTTTGTACTTTCCAGTGGCTTTACCTACCTGAATCACAATCGTTCCAAACACCAACTCTCCACTTTCTGAATGTATTCCCTTTATACGTTGACCAACAGAAACTTTGGGAGGCTGTATAACCGGAATAGAAACTGTGGGAGGCTCATCAATCCGAACCACACCACCTTCCGATTCGTCATCTGGTGGATAGTCATTCAACACTTGCGAAGAATCGTCATTAGGATTCTCCTGGACAACACTGTTCTTCTCATCACTGCTGACACCAGCTTCAACTGTAGTATCTTGCTCTGGTGCACGCGCTAGACGACACACGTGCACTTGCATGTAGACACCGCTGTATCTCACCAGAATTTGTTTCCCATCTCTGCCTATTACAATTCTGGGACCGTGCCACTCATGACTGTCATTTCTTTTGTAGAAGACTTCATCTCCATTTTGGATGTCGTTTAAGGCACTCGAATGTAAGTTGTGCCGCAGAGCCCTAGCCAAACATTCGTCTGATTCAGTCTTTATAAATTAGTCTTGCTAAATGAAGAGCGTTCAAGTTGTCTCTCACAATTTTCGATGGTGATGTAGGTTCCAAGGCTGGAGGATCATTTGCGTACACATTAGGCAGGCCAGGGTTTTGACCAAAAGCAAGTTGGTTAGGAGAAAAGCCTGCATAGTTGATGAGAGCATTTCTTGCCGATACTGCCCATGCCAAGGCCACATCCAATTCACACTGGCTATCAGCCATTATCTTCCTAACAATGTCACCAATGACTGCATTTTGACGCTCACAGACTCCGTTGCTCCACGGACTCTCTGCAGACGTTGTCATGATCTTGATATTGAAGGCCTCTCCCAATACTCGCATTTCAGCACTGTTGAATTCACAGCCATTGTCTGTAAGAATTTTTCCAGGTGCGCCAAACACAACAATCCAGCTCCAAAATATTCCTTTGATAATGGAGGGCGCACACTTGTCCGCGATTACTATTGCATTACAATACCTGGTCGCCAAATCAACAAGGACTAAGAAATAATGCTTTCCCCAAGCTTTCAAATCCATGCCTATGGCTTCATTAAACTTAGACGCCATGGGCAAACTGACTATGGGTCGGGGCTTGGCTTTCTTGAATCTGCAACAGACTGTACAAGCATCAGATACAGCCTTGATAGCCTGCTCCAGTTCTGAACTTTTAATCCCCACATCTGCGATCAGTTTAATTAGTTTCGCCAATGTTGGGTGTCCAAACTGCCTGTGAAGCTTCAAAGCCGTTTTTTCTACATCACCCCCAAGAGATGCCAGCGTGATTGTTTCACAAAATTCACGACCTAGTCATAGAGAAATTGGAAGCAAGTAATGGCCTGAAGATGAGGACTTCAAATTAATGATAGTTCCACAAACTGTGACCTGGTCACTTCCAAAGTTAATCAACATTTTTGCTTTTTTCATGAAATGATTACTCAGCAGCAAGGGAATATTACAGTTCACAACATCTGTCACGATGGTTACACGCATATTTCCAATGTAGCAGGGCAGAGTAACACATCTGAGGGAAGAAACTGTGACACCATCAGCAAAAGTAAAAGTTGTGGATGACACATCATCTCTTACAGCTTCACGTTCGTAATCAGTGAGCTCACTTAGATAGCAACTGATCCATTCAACTCCACATACAGTTGTAGAACACCCTGTGTCTAGAACCGCACATCCCTTAGATTCTTCTACTAGAGTCTGTAATTTACCTCTACTAGTGACATCATCCGCATAGCCCATAAATAACGACAAATGCACTGTTTCAGAATTTTCTTCTTGACTGCCGTAGTTTTCGTATGCATTCGGACAGTCACGTGCCCAGTGAAATCTAGAATCACATATTAAACACCTCAATACCTTTCCGTCAGACCCAAGTGGGTTCTGCCTCCTGCCGGTGGATGAGCGTTGGGGAATTCTAGCAGATACGGTTGAATATTGGCCACTACCACGACCTCGATCATGTACTGCACCACCCCACAACATTCTCCGTCCTCGTTGAGCATCCGGACAGTCACGTGCCCAATGAAATCTAGAATCACATACTAAACACCTTGATACCTTTCCGTCAGACCCAAGTGGGTTCTGCCTCCTGCCGGTGGATGAGCGTTGGGGAATTCTAGCAGATACGGTTGAATATCGACCACCACCACGACCTCGATCACGTACTGCACCACCCCACAACATTCTCCGTCCTCGTCGAGTACCTCTAGCATAAAACGGTTCCTCACCCCCAACATCGTCACACCAAAATACTGGTTCGCTCTTCACCTCCCTGGTAGACACCGATGCATCACGCCCGCCAATTTCACCAGCAAAAATACGATTCAGGGCAGATTTCATGTTTTCGTATGTCACATCAGTTATCGCGGACATCACCAGTTGTTGCTCACTGCCTGAAAGTTTGCATGCAGCTAAGAGCATAAAAGCCATCACAGAATTTGGCAGTGCCATGTCCTGCTTCGTAAATTTGAAATAAACATGCTCAAATTCTGCCACGAACCTACGAATGTTCATATCACCGGCTCTTCTGAAGTTGTACAATTCATGAAAAGCTGCAAACTGCCGACGTCCTTTGTCCATGAGAAATAAACTGTCAAGTTTTTTCTGCAAGGTCTGAACACCATTCTCCTGTTTCAATTCAGCTGCATCAATTTCCGAAGACGTCATCACTTGTGACGTAACAGGTGTGTGCACGCGCACACACAGTAACAGCAGTATGCACTAACAGTGGCTACTGTACCCCACAAAAGTGGCCTCACTGGATGCAGGCAGGAGTTGTGGCCACTGCAGCCCACAGAAGTGGCCTCACTGGATGTGGGCAAAAGTTTTGGCCACTGTTGTTCACAGAAGTGGCTTCACTGGATGTGGGCAGGAGTTGTGGCCACTGTAGCCCTAAGAGATGCCTCACTGGATGCAGGTAAGAACTTCGGCCACTGTAACCCACAAAAGTGGCCTCTGGATGTGAGTGGGAATTTTAGCCACTGTAGCCCACACAACTGGCCTCACTGGATGTGGGAGGGAGTTTTGGCCATTGTAGCCCAAAGAAGTGGCCTCATTGGACGCAGGCAGGAGTTTTGGTCACTGCAGATTACAGAAGTGGCCTCACTGGATGCAGGCAGGAGTTTTGGCCACTGCAGCCCACAGAAGTGTCCTCACTGGATGCAGGCAGGAGTTGTGGCCACTGTAGCCCACAGAAGTGGCCTCACTGGAAGCAGGCAGGAGTTGTGGCCACTGCAGCCCACAGAAGTGGCCTCACTGGATGCAGGCAGGAGTTGTGGCCACTGTAGCCCACAGAAGTGGCCTCACTGGATGCAGGCAGGAGTTGTGGCCTCTGCAGCCCACAGAAGTGGCCTCACTGGATGCAGGCAGGAGTTTTGGCCAGTGTAGCCCAGAGAAGTGGCCTCAATGGATGGAGGCAGAAGTTGTGGCCACTGCAGCTCACAGAAGTGGCCTCACTGGATGTGGGTGAGAGTTGTGGCCACTGTAACCAACAGAAGTGGGTGCAGTGGGTGTGGGTAGGTGAGAGTACTGGCCACTATAACTTATAGAAGGCATCCCACTGGATTCAGGCAGGTGCAGGCAGGAGTTCTGCATCAGTGTAGCTCAACTCAGCAACCTGTCAAAGAAAATCATTGTCAGCATCATCAGAAGACCTACCTGTGGAAGAAAGGTAAAAGATTTTTAAAAAAGGCAGGTAGGAATATTCACCACCAACCCACTAAATGTAGTGTTGCCCTCAGGCAACTCTATACAGTGTGACAGGTCAAATTGTTTCCTGTAATTCAGGAAGCCATTTTCTATGTACCATGGTAATATAACCAGATGACACCTGGCCGTCTACTGGGTTACGGGACTCCAAACAGATGAGGTGCCAAGGGTTTACATTTGAGGGATGGTTGGGATTTACTGCTCACACAATGGCACTCAGGTGTTAGTGAGGCTGGTCACCTTTACCTTCAATGTCATGACTGCATAGCCCAGCCCCAAGCCCCTACACTCCTGATGGCACTGAAAGGCTTGGACAATGGATGATTGGATGTACAATGCAATTTATCCTATTTATCAACATTCATTCAACATCCAATCCTACATTACCTCTACTAACAGGAGTATGGTGCTGGAAATGCATGCCTTCATGTGATGGCACCAATATAAACGAGTAGATCACTTGCTTGGTTGAACAAGCATCCCTATACTCCTACTCGATCCCTTTAAACGAGAATGGTGTATGGCAGGAGGAGGGCAACTTCTGCCTGTAGTCCACTGGCTTCATAATCATATAAGCCTGGGGTTGAAACTATTACTAAACTGCTATTGTTCTAACCAGGACTAAAACTGTCATCATCCCATTTTGAATGCTGATGTGTAACGTCAGAATCATTCGTATAATTTCATATAGTTTATAAAGGCTCCAACATGCTTGACTGGCCTTGGTTACCTAATGCCAGCTCTCCATGCTGCTTGATCTCTTGTGGCCTCCCTATTCAGCCTCTCATCCCTGACCTCATCCCAGGTCTTTTTTTGGTCTGCCTCTTGCTACCCTACCTCCAACATTCACACTTCTCACCTTTCACATCTAATGCCATTCTCCATCCTATCAACATGCCCAAACCATTTCAATCTACCTCTTGACAGATTGTTTAAAAGGAAGGTCAGAAGCAGAGGGAAATCCAGACTGCAGAAGTGTAAACTAAAAAATAATGTCACTCAGCCCCAGATGGATATCATAAACAACTAACCTTATTCCTTTAGCCATTACTCTGTCCATGATTCCATGTGCGTCTCCTGGGATGTTGGCACAGAGTTGTCTACAGGCATCATCACCTTTGTACAGCAACTCTCAGGTTAGAAATAAGACGTCTACTTCTACTTAGTTCAGCTTCTGTCAGTTCTGCTGCAGGCTGAAATACCAAGAAAATATGACATGAGGAAATCTTTTCCACTTACCTGCTCCACAGTACGGTATCATTTTTTTTTTTCTTTAATGCAAGAAAGAAGGAACCAAAAGCCATGGGCCCGCAAACTGTTCCTTGCAAGAAAAAAACAATATGAGTGCCAAATTCAAGATCCATTCATTTCGAGATGCCTGGACACTCTGAAAATGAAAGACTGGAGATCATAGGAAGTAGGAAATATAGACAGAGGAAGACAGTTCCAGAGATGACCTCCTGCATAAATGAAGGACTGGGAGTAACGGTTAACTCTTTCATTAGAGAGCTGGACACCAAAGGGATGAGAGTTTGTTGCTAGACGGGTGCTACACAGCCATCATAGAGGTGGAGGGATGCAGGCAGACAGTTCAGAGGAACAGTGACCGTTGAAGTAGCAATAGAAAAGAGATAAAGATGCAACAGTGTGGCGAA
>JAGKTI010041411.1:0-10254 GCA_018397915.1 Birgus latro
CATGTCCAAAAGTCTACCTAATGCTGAATAAAATCAGAAATAAATTCAAAGAATAAAGTAATAATTACGGTACGTCCTCCGGTTGAACGAGTGAAAGGACAAATCAGTGGATACTGGAATCACTGATTTTTTATCTCTTGTTCGTTGTTGTTTTTTTCCCTTAGCAACCACCTGACTTGCGGTGAAAGGGTTAGAGATTATTAATTAAATTCTTAAATCACTACGCCGCCTAACAGTACCGTATACATTTGCTTCTAGAAGCGGTGAATATTAATCTTATTTAAAATACCGAGGAAAAAAAAAAAAAGTCTACCACTGACTTTTAAGGCGATTCAAGTTCCCCTTCGATACTAATTCAGTCCTTCCATTTGAGGAGATCCACACTCTTTTGTTTTTCTTACATTGGATTCACATCCACTCTTAAAGAAAAAAAAAATCGCATATTCTTCAAATACTGAAAGCTTAATGTAACACCCTAAGATCCTGTTTCCACTAGAATTTCTTATAAATTCAAATAAAAAAACATGCTCTACTCTCAACCCCTTTACAGCAGTTCTTTCACACCCGCTCCAAACATTCCCTCTCTCTTCCCTTTCCGCTTTCCCTCTAAAAAATAGTCCACCATGTTTCCCACGACCATTCATCCCGTTGTGTCCCCCCCCCGACTCCCTGAATGCGATGCTCTTTTGTTTTTCCCGCGCTTTTCCTGTCCCTCCCCGGAAGCTACAAACACAGAGATGAAGTGAGGTGAGGTGAGGTGAGGGAGAGGGATCAGGGAGGTGCTATAGAGGACTGGATTCCCAATGTCCGATGTTCTTCCGTTTAACAAGAGGATTATGGAGGATTGGAACCCGTTTTTTTTTCTATCGTTCTTTAGAACTAAGTGCATTGGAACCAGGTTTTAATTTAGTATTTTTGTTAATTTACTGTTTTATATTATTTAATCTTGATATCTAATACAATTTTACTCGCCATAATGAAACCACTGGAGGTCTAAGGGAGAGGTAGGAGTTACACTATAATTATGAATGTCTGCGCGCACACACACACAATTTTAGAGAGAGAGAGAGAGAGAGAGAGAGAGTCTGATCGTGAGCTGGAGATAGGAAGGAAGGAAGAGGGAGGAGGGGGAGGAAAGCGGGACAGACAGGATGAAGGAAGGAAGGGAGGGAGGGAGGGGGAGTTACCTGACTTCCCTCCCCCACATCCGGGGATTTCAACAGGCAGGCAGGTGGGTTCTCAGGCCGAAGGGGGGAGGTGACAGGGAGAGGGAGTGAAAGAGGACGAACATACTGTAAATGGAGAGAGATAAAGGGAAAGTGAGAGACGACAAGGAATGAAAGTGGGAGAAGACGGTGAGTAAAGGGAGAGATGATAAGGACTGAAAAAGGGAGGAAGATACACTATGAAAGGGTGAAAGATGATAGTGAATGAAAGTGGAGACAGAGAGAGAGAGACTGTGTCTGGGATGAAACAGGGTAACAAGATATAGGTCAGACTGAAGAAAGTTGAAGGAGATAAAACCACTATTAGACTGTCGCTGGCTGATGATGATAACGATTACGATAGGGAAAATATTAAGATAATGCTGAGGAGGAGGAGGAGGGAAGAAGAATGAAAAAAATAACTGAAAGGAAAGAAAGAGGGAAAGAAAATGGGCGACAGGAGAAGAGAAGAGGATATGGAGGAAAGTGAAGTTGAAGATTAAAAGATGATAATATGGAGGGAATGAAAGAGGAAAAGGGCTGAATGAGGCGGAAGGAGGAGGGATTAACCCGTTCGATCCGGTGACGTCTTTTTATAGATTATGCTTCTATACGCTCTTCGTTTTGACCTGACCCAGATTTTCGTCCTTCCGCAGCTTTTTTCACGTTGCTTGATGGCAGGAAAAGACAATGCTATGGCTCTGCACCCATTCCACAGCACTTCTTTGAGATTAGCATCACATTCTAGGGTTAATTTACTGTTACAACTCAGAATTCTAGACTAAGAGGCAAATTTAAACCAAGTTAAAGTGAAAAGAGAATAGCTACCAGTCATTTCAGTCATGTTCAGAGAAAGAGACCTAGCACTGAATGGATTAGCTACTAAAAACAGTATGCAAATCCCCCCGTTCGGAATATGTACTGAGTAAAATTGCAAGGAAATAGCAAGAACAAGTCACTGGACTGAAGGGGTTAAGGACAGGAAAGAAAATAAAGATGAAAGGAAGGAAAACGCAGAGAATGGGATAATGAAATGGACTGAAAGGGGAACACTGAATGATAAGGGGAGACGGAAATGGAAAGAAGGGAAGGATGAGGGAGAAGGGGTAAGGATGAAAGTGACAAGAGTGAAAGAAAGAGGTGAGAAGATGAAAAACAGAAGGAACTGATGTGAAAATGGGAGAACTGAAGAAAAAATGAGATGACGAAACCAATGAAGGGGGAGAGAAGATAAGCAAAGGGAGGGTACTGTACAAAGAAATGGACGGGACGAAGAACAAAACAGGAAAAGACGAAGAAGCATGAAGAGAAGGTGGAGGAAGTGAAGACGGGAGAGGAGGCTGACAGAAGAAGAGGGTCATTAAGAAAGGACAGGTGAGACCAACACACCTGTCTACCTCCTTCCACCCCCTCCCCTTATTCCTATCTCCTCCAGCGGTCTCTGGTCTCTCTCTCCCTCTCTCCTTATCAGTCGTCCCAATTACTTTCTTTTATCAGTTACACTACCACTAACTTTCTACCACGCCTGATTACTTTCCAAGCCTCTCATCCTTGTATATGCCTCCCTACCTACTGTATACATATATCTCTACCTACCAATCTATCTATATATCTTTGTACCTTATCTAATTTTCACATTTTCCCACCTCCGCGCCTCCCCACTATACCTTCACAGCAAATTGCGTACTAAACCATCGACTGAAAATTTATGCATCGTTGTTTGCCCTTCATAAGAAACGCCTTTTCTAAGCCGAATAAAATCGTCTAGAGGAAGAACACAAGAGACAGGATTTATGGAGATTTTTTCCCCTAACCGTTTCAGCATGGAGGGCCTTTCCTAAGCTACAGATATGAATTCTAATCCCGTCACTACAGTTATTTTATTTTCAGTTATTTGTCACTACCAACAGGCAACTTTATTCGACTTAGGGCAAACCTCTATGAGTGAAGAGCTTAATGAATCTAACCTCTCCAGTTCAAAATCTCTCCAAGGCTGAATAAATCTGTCTAGAGATATCAAGACTAGACTGAAAAACATACCATCGGGGTGAAAGGGTTAAGATACCCAAGTAAGAAGACATAAGCGTAACTGAAGACTTCATTAAGCTCAATAATCGCGTGGAGGTAGCAAAAAAAAAAAAAAAAAACTCATACTGAAGTGGTTATATGCCACCCTCATCGTCAGCAAGAAAAAGATTCAACCAGACCATTTAGGAGCAATTTGTAGGTTATTGAGGAAAACCGACACTACGTAGCCTATCCCCCTTTCACTATTCGTTTTAATTCCTTCACCACCACGACCACACTCACATCCTTGTGCGACAAGAGATGGCCATTTTTACGCTTAGTTAAAGCGAACAGTATAGTTAAAGTTTAAAATAAAATGAAAATTAGTCAATAACGTCGTCTGGCTGCAGGGCTAAAATTATATGTACGGTACATACAAGGAAACCATCATTAAATGTAGGAAAGGATAGAGCAAGATGTTTGACATCATGTCGTTCTGGCTGGCTGTTGTGGGAAAAATTTCTTCAAATGTTTACTCCTAATCTACGATAGTCTCCCCTGAAGTTAAAGCAGTCTGGTGGTAGCCTAACTTAAACGAAAAGTTTAAAAGTCCCTACTCGTTTCTGTCAAAACTTTCCTGCATCGATGATATATCTTAGTTTACTTAATACGTCTGTTTATCTAAACAACCACGGGTGTGTGTATATCACCATTAAATTTGATAAGATCAGCAAGGTCCTAAAAAAAAAACTAGAAGAAAAATAGTGGCTAAAGAATGACTGAATTATCTCCGGAAATTTACTCACTTCACGACGTGTACCATTCTTCGAGTGTCTGTTGTTTGTCCCTCCTCACCCGCCCTCCGTCCATTCATTCATGCATCCCCTTCACTTTCCAGGACTTCCTCTCCCCTCCTCCTTCCTTCCTTCCTGCCCGTTTCAATGCCTCTCCTCCCTCCCACCTTCATCCCTGCCCTTCCCACCACTTCCACCTTCCCCCATGTCTCCCCCATCAAAACAATCCACCCCCTTTCACTCTTTCCCATTCCACTAAATCTCCCTCCTTCCTTCCCACCTCTCTCCTCTCTTTCCCTACCACCCCCTTCAGCTTCTATCTTCTCTTCTTTCCTCTCCCTTTCTACACCCATCTTTCCTACCTCCCCTTCCCCCCTCCAACTCCCTATCTCCTTCCTTCTTGCTCATCCCATTATTTCCACCTCTCTACAATCCTTTTTTCTTCTCTTCACCTAGCCCTTCCCTCCCTTCACCATCCTACCTCACCCCTTTCCCTCCATTCTTCCACTACATCCACAGTACAGTTGGCCCGTGACTACATCACCCCTTTCCTCTCTCCCTCCCTTCTTCCTTCCTATCCATTCCACAGGCTTTTCTCTTTCCCTCTCTTTTCCCTCCGTGCTTTTCATTTCTCACCCTGTACTCTTTTCCACCTTCCACTTCCCCCTCCTTTCCCCTGCCCTCCCCTCTACTACCTTACCCTCCCTCCTCCTTCGTCTCCTTCCCATTATCTTCCCGTCCCTCTCTCTACCCACCCTTTCCACTACATCCCCCTTTCTTTTTTACTCTTCCCCCATTTTCTCACCGTCCTCCACTCCCTCTTCCCCACCATCAGTTCCACCCTTCCTTGCCCCCTCCCTTCTTCCTTCCTGTCCCTCCCCTTCCTCCAATCTTTCCCACATCTCCCCCTCCCCAGTCGTTTCACGGCGACCTGCCCACCGCCATTCACGCTTCCGTCCCACCACACCTCACCTTCACCAGACGCGTGGCCATCTACACTGCACAGGAGGGAAGAGAAGAGAAGGGAAAGAGAAAAGAAACAAAAGGGGAAAAAGGAAACAAAATAAGCCAAAGGGAGAAACAGAAATGAAACAAAAGGGAAAAAGGAAACGGAAAAGAAACCAAAGGGAAAGAGGAAGGAGACAAAGAAATAGTAACGAAAGAGAAAGGAAGATAAAGGGAGGAGAAACGAAGCGATGGTAGTCAAAAAGAAATGGGGATAAAGGGAAGAGAAACAAAGGGAAGGTAAAGGGATAAGAGATGAAAAGGAAGAGAATGAGGAAAATGGAAAAACGAAGGGATGGTACTGTAATGAGAGAAAGAGCAAAGGGAGAAAAGGAAGGGATGGTAATGAAAGGGAAAATGGATAAAGGGAAGGGAAACGAAGTGATAGTAATGACTGAGCAAGGATGATAAAGGGAAAACATACAAAGGGATGGTAACAAAAGAGAAAGGGAGATAAAGGGAAGAGATGAAGTGATGGTAATGAAAGAGAATCCGGAAAAGGGACGAGAAACAAAGGGATGGTAATGAATGAGAAAGGTGGAAAGGGGAAAACGAAGGGATGGAAATGAAAGAGAAAGGAATGATAAGCAGGAGGGAAGCGGAAAGAGAAAGGAAAGTAAAGAGGAAGGGACGACAAGGCAAAAGGAATGGGATATGGGAAAAGAAGACACGGTACTGAGAGGATGGCAAGGGAGAGACAGGAAAGGAAAGGAGAGGAAAGGAAAGAGACAGGAAGGGAAAGGAAGGAAATACAAAGGGAAGAGGCGATGAAGTGAAGGGGAAAGAGGGGAAAGTGAAAGAAAGATAAAAAGGGGGAAGGGAGAAGATTTGAAAGCAACCTGGCCACCACCACCATCCACACCTACACTCAGCCAGACGGTAATCACCTGCAAAGCAATGGAAGGGAGAGAAGAAAAGAGAACAAGAGGAAGGGGATAGGAAAATGTAAGATAAGAAAACAGAAGAGGACAGGACTGCGAAAATAGAAGATAAAGGATGGGAATGTGATGAAAGGAAAAAAAGAAAAGAGAAAGACAGAGAAAAGGAAGGTAAAGAAAGAAGAAAAGGAAACAGAAGAGGATGGGACTGCGAAAACAGAAGATAAAGGATGGGAAGGTGATTGAGAAAGGGAAGGCAAAGCAAGAAGAAAAGGAAGGGAATGGGAAAAGGGACGATAAATGAAGGGAAGGTAAAGAAATAATGAAAATAAAAACAAGAGACAGGGAAAGAGAAAATGAAGACTAAGGGAAGGTAAAGAAAGACGAAAGCAGAAGAGGAAAGGGATGGGAAAAGGGAAAATAAAGGAAGGGAAGGGAAGGACGAAAAAACAGAAGAGGAAGGGGGATGGCAAAAGAGATAATAAAGGAAGGGAAGGCAAAGACGAAAATAGAAGAGGAAAGGAATGGGTAAAGGAAAAATAAAGGAAAGGAAGGTAAAGAAGAAAAAACAGAAGAGGAAGGGGATGGGAAAAGGGAAAATAAGGGATGGGAAGGTCAAGAAGAAAACAGATACGGAACGGGAAAATGGAAGATAAAGGAAGGGAAATTAAAGAAAGAAAGGAAAACAGAAGAGGAGGGGAGTGGAAAAAGGATGATGAAGGAAGGAAAGACCAAGAACGATGAAGGGACGAGAAGAGAAAGCGACTTACCGCCAACACCCATTCACACTTCCGTCCCACCACACCCACACCTTAAGAGACACGTGGCCAAACACTGGCGCGTGGCAACAACAATGCTCACATATTCTCAACAACTCTCACATTCCCGACTTTCCTCAATTACTCATCCCTTAAATCTCAAGACTTCCCGGCAGCTCCCTTTGTGTCGGAGTATGTCCTTTTGTACTCTCTGGTGCTTCCCCCCCCTACTTCATAAGAGCTGTTTCATTTACTTTTCTTCGGTTATACGTGCTATTTATTTGCGTTTTCATCTACTTCATCACTTGAAAGATATTTTTCGGAGCTAAAACACAGTTGTCTTTAACTTATAACTAGAGGGTTTGGCTGTAACCTGCATTCACCATGTCCCTCACTCTTCCCTGGTTGCTGACTACAATTTTCCTTCCGAACGTTCAAGGAAGATGCTCTCATTAGTCGTCACGCAAGTTATTTCACCCATGTGACTTTTTCTCTTTTTTTCCTCACAGGCCTACTGTTATATCTGGACGACTTTATTCTGGTTGGGAACTTGTAGAACTTGAGAAGTGTGAGACACAGTACCCTTCAATGCGAGACCTCCATCCTACTATGAATAAAACAGTCTGGAGATAACAAGAGTATACGAAACAAATACGACAACGTAGTGAGGAAGTTAAAAAGCATACGATATAAGCGAAACGCCGTGTCCCTCAATTTACTTGCTTACTCTGTTTAGTTTTACCCAGACCAAGTACACAGTCTACCTTACAAGTATCGGTAATGCTCTACAATCTACAGCCACTCTCGCCAAAGTAAACAGCCCGAAACCCAAATGGTGGACCTGTCAACTCGTTACTGGCAGTGGAAACTGGTTTTAGACGCAAAGAGAAAGCGTAGAAGTCGGTTTAGAATGCTTTATATAATACAAAAAAGCCGTATGGTTTATGTTGTTTACTGAAAATGCGTACTCGTAGCCGGATACTTAAGAGACGGGTAGGCTAAACATTAAGTAGGCTACAACTAAATAACTATAAGACCATATCTCAATCTTTTCACTTGTGAGTGTTGAATTTCCCGTACAGTAGAATGAAAATATGACCCTGGCTAATGTCAGGCGATTATTCAGATAACAGATGGTACTAAAAAAAAAAAAAAAAAAATAGTAGTAGTAGTAGTGGTGGTGGTGGTGGTGGTAGCAGTGGTGGTGGTAAAGATGATGTAGGAAGGTAAAGTAGTAACACCAGAACCTATAAAATATGGCTACTCAAAGATAGTCCAAACAAAACACATAATGTTTTCCAAATCGTCACAATATTGCCAACGTAAAAGCAATAACCATCCCTTACAAACTGAAGACAAAATCCAAAATAAAGTTATCAACACAAATACATACATCCAAGAAGAAATTCGAAACACGATAAAAAGACAATATCCCCACAGTACAAAGACAATGCAAGCTTACACAATATCCGCGTCTCAAAAGAAAATGAAAATAATAGAAACTTACATAATTTTCTCAAGCAACAAGAAGCAGTATCTTCAAAGTAAGATTATAAATACAGTACAATTTACACAATATTCCCCCCCCCCCCAAAAAAAAAAAATACAAACGTACATATTATCATCAAAGGCACACTACAAACATTCATGTCCCAAAGCATACCGTAGTGAAAACACAATACAAACCTACATAATACCCCAGAAGAGGGTAGATACACGAAACGCTACGTTAATAACGAACACCAACCGCTTCAATGTCAAACCCGTTCTCACATTCAAAATATTACGAAAATCACGTGGTCGGTTCATTCAGCTTTCGGGCTACACTGCACGTACGGTCACACTAATTAATGAGAATCTATTATGAGCCTTTAACGTATTATAATGACAAAAGATTGACAGAAGTATAGTAATGAATTAATTAAACCCCATAAAAATACCGAAAGAGCACGAATGTCAAGCGAGCACCACTCTGGACTGCAATGTAATAGCCTTGCCAGCTTCGCCATTTTGGTTCTGATTCCATTGTCCGGATATTTAGGGTGTTAGTTTAAATATTTTAGGACTGATTTATTTATTTATTATTTATTTTTTCTTTAAGCTGCACAGCAATCTCCAACAACCACAGTTAGCCTCTTCAACTCCACATTTTTTATTTTATTTGACATTACAAGACATAGCCTTTTCATTCTATTCTTCACAGCGTGACAGTTTCCTTCAGTTTAGGAACCTCTCCTCGCAGTGAAGGAGTTAATTGGCTATATCTATCCATTTATCCCTAGTGTTGGGACGGTTGGATAAATCCGACTGTTGGTGACAAGCAGAAAAAGGTGACATCCTCTGGCCAAAGGGCTTATTCAGAATTTGGACAAGGGCATTTCTGGCACCAAAATGGCGAAGATGTCTTGCCTGAGCCACAACAGAGGATCGAGCTCAGCGCCATCGTAAACAAATGACAGGCGAGGACTAAGCGGCTCAGCGTGTGTGTATGATCCAACCACATGTAGTCAACTCACGCTCTCATGGTCGTAACAAACCAAACTACCTTTCTTACTAGCTTTACAACTAATTACTAGTATACCTAATATCCCTGAGCAGAAAAACGGCTTTTTCTATTTATTTATGCACTGCAGCCTTCAATTAAATCAAGATTAAGTATTATACTAATACATAACTCTATCCATAGGCTGTGTTCTCGTGCAAGTACAGTAGCTACCATGAATCGTTAAACTTCATTTGCGATGCAGAGCAACTCCAAACCCATGCTCAGCTGCTTGCCTGTCTGTATTAATGTCAGCAGTTTAGTGCAATTTTCCACACCCAAGAGATACTAAGTTACTGATAGTACGTTATCACAAAACAATATTAAGAAGGGAGGCGTATGCTGCTCTCTACGGGTTCCCTAATTCATGATTGTTGGAGCCTCTGGGAAAGTTTTCATCAAATGTTTCACATCGAGGCTAATAATAACAGTAATAACATTGTAAAAATAATTATTATCGATTACACGTGCAGACATTATGGCTGTGAATCAACTTTCGCAACGTTCCACTTCCCCTTTATATAGCTAAGTTACACAAGTTACAACGACCCATACTGACAAGATGGTGGTCCCACAAAGACTGACAACCGTATATCCCTACAGAGCTGCCATTATCCAGGAATGAATCTCGGAAAACAAATACGATGTTATTGCTGGAATTACACGTCACCTCATTATTTGGGCTACAACTTAACCTATGCCACTTCTCCACAATCTTCAGTCCTCGGTAGTATAGTGGTTAGTATCCCCGCCTGTCACGCGGGAGACCGGGGTTCGATTCCCCGCCGGGGAGAACCAACATTTTTAAAGCGGTAGCCGTATCCAGCATGTGCTACTGGAATCGAAAATTCGTATATCTGAATGAAGACTGAAAAATGTAATGGTCACTTTCCCTGGACAATCTACTGACATCTCTAGTACATTTATCCCATCGCATCCAAATCCTATACACCGAACAGAGGGCAAGTGTGGTTGTTGTTGTTGTTGTTGTTGGTGGTGGTGGTGGTGATGATGATGTAAACTGTCCTGGACGATAAATAAAGCGTTGCTTAAAAAGAAGCATGC